>JAWNOX010000029.1:27500-134670 GCA_035045555.1 Drosophila fulvimacula | reverse complement strand
AAAATGAAGAAAAAGAGAAAGAAGAAGAAGAAGAAAAAGAGGAAGAGAAAGAGAAGAAAGAAAAAGAATAAGAAAAAAAAGATGAGAAAAAAGTGAAAGAGAAAGAACTAGAGATGAAAGAAGAAAAGGAGAAAGAATAAGAGAAAGAAGAAGAAGAAGAAAAAGTAGAAGAAGAAAAGAAGAAAATGAAGATGAGGAAGAGAAAAAGAAGATGAAGAAGTAGAAGAAGCAGAAAAATAATACGAAGAAGAAGAGGAGGTGAAAAATGAAGAGAAGAAAGAACAAGAAGAAGAAAAACAGATAAAAAGAATTGAAAAACAAAGAAGAAATGAAAGAAGAAAAAGAGAAAGAAGAAGAGTAAGAAGATGAAGAAGAGGAAGAACAAAAAGAGAATAAATAAGAAGAGGACAAAGAAGATGAAGAAATGGAAGAAGAAGAAGAGAAAGAGAAGGAAGAAGAACGAAACGAAAGTGACAAAAAAAAGAGAAAGAAAAAGAAGAAGAAGAAGAGGACAAAGAAGAAGATGAAAAAAGGAAGGAGAAGAAAGAGAATATGAAGAAGGAGAAGAAGAAGCGAAAGAGAAGGAAGAAGCTGCAAAAGAAAGTGAAGATGAGAAAGTTGAAGAAGAAGAAGAGGAAGAGAAGAAAGAAGATGAGGACAAAGAATAAGATGAAGAAATAGAAGAAGAAAAAGAAGAAGAAGGAGAAGAGAACGAGAGGGAAGAGCGAAAAGCAAGTGAAGAAAAAGAAGAGAAAGAAGAGGAAGACACGAAAGAAGAAGAAAAAAAAAATATAAATAAGGAGAAAAAGGAAGAAAAGAAGATGATGAAAATGCAAAAGAGATGAAACAGAAGTTAAACAGCAAGAGAAAGAGCAAGAAAGAAGAAGAGAAAAAAGAAGAGAAAAAAGAAGAGAAATAAAAAGAAGAAGAAGAAGAAGATGAAGAAGTCGAAAAAGAGGAAGGGTGAAAGAGGAAGAACAAGAAGAAGAAGAGGAAGGAGATCATGAATTAAAGGAAGAAGAAGAAAAAGAAGATGAAGAAGAAGAAGAAGAAGAATTAGGAGGAAGAAGAAGAAGAAGTAGAAGAAGCAGAAAACGAAGATGAAGAAAATAGGAGGAGAAAGATGAAGAGAAGAAAGAACAAGAAGAATAAAAATAGATAAAAAGAAGAATAAGAGAAAGAACAAAAGATAAGAGAAGAAAAAGAGAAAGGAGAAGAAAAGGAAAAGGAGGAAGAAGAAGATGAGAAAGAAGAAGAGAAAGAAAAGGGAAAGAATAAGAGGAATAAAAAGTATAAAAAGAAGAGAAGGAATAAGAAAGTGAAGATGAGAAAGTTGAAGAAGAAGAAGAAGAAGAGGACATAGGGGAAAACGAAAAGGAAAAGAAAGAAAAATGAGGAGAATAAGAGAAAAAAGATGAAGAAATGGAAGAAAGGAAGAGGAATAAGAAGCGAAAAAGGAAAGAAGAAAGAAGAAGAAGAGGAAGAAGAAGTAGCAGAAAAAGAATACGAAGAAAAAACGGAAAAAGAAAAGGGAGGAGAAGAAGAAGAAAAAGAAGACGGAGACGAAAATGAAAAAGTAGAGAAACAGCAAGAGAAAGAGCAAGAAAGGAAAGTAGAGAAAGAAGAAGAGGGAGAAGAAGAAGATGAAAATGAAGACGAAGAAAAAGAAGAAGAAGAGAAATAAGAAAAGAAATAAGATGAGGAAGAAGAAGAAAAGGAACAGGAGAAAGAAGAAGAAGAAGAGAAAGAAGAAACGAAAGATGAGGAAGAGGAAAAGAACATGAAGAAGTAGAAGAATCAGAAAAAGAAGAGAAAGAAGAAGAGGAGGAAAAAGAAGAAGAATAGGAAGAGGAGGAAGAAAAAGAAGAGGAAGAGCAAGAGAAAAAGTAAGAGGAATATGTAGAAGAGGGAGAAGAAGAAGAAGAGGAAGAACAAAAAGAAGACAAAGAAGAAGAAGAGAAAAAAGAAAACGAAAGATGAGGAAGAGAAAAAGAAGATGAAGAAAAAAAGGTGGAGAAAGATGAAGAGAAGAAGGAAGAAGAAAGAGTAAGAGATGAAAGCAGAAAAATAGAAGAATAAGAGAAAGAAGAAGAGGAAGAAAAAGAATAAAAGAAAAGGAAGATGACGAAGAGAAAAATAAGATGAAGAAGTAGAAAAAGGAGATGAAGACAAAAAGGGGGAAAAAAATGAGAAGAAGAAAGAAGAAGAAGAAAAATAGATGAGAAAGTAGATGAAGGGAAAGAACAAGAGTTAAAAGAAGAAAAAGTGAAAGATTAAGAGAAAGAAGAAGACGAAAAAGAATAAGAAGACAAAGAAGAAGAAGAAAGGAAGAAAAGGAAGATGAGGAAGAGAAAAAGAAGATGAAGGAGTAGAAGAAGCAGAAAAAGAATATGAGAAAGAAGAGGAGGAGAAAGATGAAGAGAAGAAAGAAGAAAAAGAGATATAAATAAGAGAAAGAGAAAGAAAATATGAAAGAAGAAAAAAAGAAAAGAAAGATTAAGAAGAGGAAGAACAAAAAGAGAAGAAATAAGAAGAGGACAAAAAATAAGATGAAGAAATCGAAGAAGAAGAAAAGAAATAGAAGGAAGAAGAACAAAACGAAAGTGAAGAAAAAAGAAGAGAAAGAAGAAGAATATACATGCCAAGAAGGAGAAGAGGAACCAGAAGAGGAATCAGAAGAACAAAAAGAAGAAAAGGAAGAAAAAAAGACGAAGTTTTCTTCGTCTTCTTCTACTTTTTCTTCTTCTCCTTCTATCTCTTCTTCTTCCTCTTCCAAAAGAAGATGAAGACGAAGAAGAGGTGAAATAAGAAGAGAACAACGTTGGGGAAGAAGAGGAGAAAGAAGAAGAAGAGGTAGAGCAAGAGGAAGACGAAGAGGAAAAGGAATATGTAGAAGAGGGAGAAGAAGAAGAAGAGGAAGAACAAAAAGAAGACGAAGAAGAAGAGAAAGAAGAAACAAAAGATGAGGAAGAGAAAAAGAAGATGAAGAAGTAGAAGAAGCAAAGGAGGAGAAGAAAAAAGGAGGAGAACAATGAAGAGAAGAAAGAGAGAAGAAAGAGAACGAGAAGGAAAAAGAACCAAAAGAAAATGAAGAAAAAGAGAAAGAAGAAGAAGAAGAAGAAGAAAAAGAGGAAGAGAAAGAGAAGAAAGAAAAAGAATAAGAAAAAAAAGATGAGAAAAAAGAGAAAGAGAAAGAACCAGAGATGAAAGAAGAAAAAGAGAAAGAATAAGAGAAAGAAGAAGAAGAAGAAAAAGTAGAAGAAGAAAAGAAGAAAATGAAGATGAGGAAGAGAAAAAGAAGATGAAGAAGTAGAAGAAGCAGAAAAATAATACGAAGAAGAAGAGGAGGTGAAAAATGAAGAGAAGAAAGAACAAGAAGAAGAAAAACAGATAAAAAGAATTGAAAAACAAAGAAGAAATGAAAGAAGAAAAAGAGAAAGAAGAAGATGAAGAAGAGGAAGAACAAAAAGAGAATAAATAAGAAGAGGACAAAGAAGATGAAGAAATGGAAGAAGAAGAAGAGAAAGAGAAGGAAGAAGAACGAAACGAAAGTGACAAAAAAAAGAGAAAGAAAAAGAAGAAGAAGAAGAGGACAAAGAAGAAGATGAAAAAAAGGAAGAAGAAGAAAGAGAATACGAAGAAGGAGAAGAAGAAGCGAAAGAGAAGGAAGAAGCTGCAAAAGAAAGTGAAGATGAGAAAGTTGAAGAAGAAGAAGAGGAAGAGAAGAAAGAAGATGAGGACAAAGAATAAGATGAAGAAATAGAAGAAGAAAAAGAAGAAGAAGGAGAAGAGAACGAGAGGGAAGAGCGAAAAGCAAGTGAAGAAAAAGAAGAGAAAGAAGAAAAAGAAGAGGAAGACACGAAAGAAGAAGAAGAAAAAAAATATAAATAAGGAGAAAAAGGAAGAAAAGAAGATGATGAAAATGCAAAAGAGATGAAACAGAAGTTAAACAGCAAGAGAAAGAGCAAGAAAGAAGAAGAGAAAAAAGAAGAGAAAAAAGAAGAGAAATAAAAAGAAGAAGAAGAAGAAGATGAAGAAGTCGAAAAAGAGGAAGGGTGAAAGAGGAAGAACAAGAAGAAGAAGAGGAAGGAGATCATGAATTAAAGGAAGAAGAAGAAAAAGAAGATGAAGTAGAAGAAGAAGAAGAATTAGGAGGAAGAAGAAGAAGAAGTAGAAGAAGCAGAAAACGAAGATGAAGAAAATAGGAGGAGAAAGATGAAGAGAAGAAAGAACAAGAAGAATAAAAATAGATAAAAAGAAGAATAAGGGAAAGAACAAAAGATAAGAGAAGAAAAAGAGAAAGGAGAAGAAAAGGAAAAGGAGGAAGAAGAAGATGAGAAAGAAGAAGAGAAAGAAAAGGGAAAGAATAAGAGGAATAAAAAGTATAAAAAGAAGAGAAGGAATAAGAAAGTGAAGATGAGAAAGTTGAAGAAGAAGAAGAAGAAGAGGACATAGGGGAAAACGAAAAGGAAAAGAAAGAAAAATGAGGAGAATAAGAGAAAAAAGATGAAGAAATGGAAGAAAGGAAGAGGAATAAGAAGCGAAAAAGGAAAGAAGAAAGAAGAAGAAGAGGAAGAAGAAGTAGCAGAAAAAGAATACGAAGAAAAAACGGAAAAAGAAAAGGGAGGAGAAGAAGAAGAAAAAGAAGACGGAGACGAAGATGAAAAAGTAGAGAAACAGCAAGAGAAAGAGCAAGAAAAGAAAGTAGAGAAAGAAGAAGAGGGAGAAGAAGAAGATGAAAATGAAGACGAAGAAAAAGAAGAAGAAGAGAAATAAGAAAAGAAATAAGATGAGGAAGAAGAAGAAAAGGAACAGGAGAAAGAAGAAGAAGAAGAGAAAGAAGAAACGAAAGATGAGGAAGAGGAAAAGAACATGAAGAAGTAGAAGAATCAGAAAAAGAAGAGAAAGAAGAAGAGGAGGAAAAAGAAGAAGAATAGGAAGAGGAGGAAGAAAAAGAAGAGGAAGAGCAAGAGAAAAAGTAAGAGGAATATGTAGAAGAGGGAGAAGAAGAAGAAGAGGAAGAACAAAAAGAAGACAAAGAAGAAGAAGAGAAAAAAGAAAACGAAAGATGAGGAAGAGAAAAAGAAGATGAAGAAAAAAAGGTGGAGAAAGATGAAGAGAAGAAGGAAGAAGAAAGAGTAAGAGATGAAAGCAGAAAAATAGAAGAATAAGAGAAAGAAGAAGAGGAAGAAAAAGAATAAAAGAAAAGGAAGATGACGAAGAGAAAAATAAGATGAAGAAGTAGAAAAAGGAGATGAAGACAAAAAGGGGGAAAAAAATGAGAAGAAGAAAGAAGAAGAAGAAAAATAGATGAGAAAGTAGATGAAGGGAAAGAACAAGAGTTAAAAGAAGAAAAAGTGAAAGATTAAGAGAAAGAAGAAGACGAAAAAGAATAAGAAGACAAAGAAGAAGAAGAAAGGAAGAAAAGGAAGATGAGGAAGAGAAAAAGAAGATGAAGGAGTAGAAGAAGCAGAAAAAGAATATGAGAAAGAAGAGGAGGAGAAAGATGAAGAGAAGAAAGAAGAAAAAGAGATATAAATAAGAGAAAGAGAAAGAAAATATGAAAGAAGAAAAAAAGAAAAGAAAGATTAAGAAGAGGAAGAACAAAAAGAGAAGAAATAAGAAGAGGACAAAAAATAAGATGAAGAAATCGAAGAAGAAGAAAAGAAATAGAAGGAAGAAGAACAAAACGAAAGTGAAGAAAAAGAAGAGAAAGAAGAAGAATATACATGCCAAGAAGGAGAAGAGGAACCAGAAGAGGAATCAGAAGAACAAAAAGAAGAAAAGGAAGAAAAAAAGACGAAGTTTTCTTCGTCTTCTTCTACTTTTTCTTCTTCTCCTTCTATCTCTTCTTCTTCCTCTTCCAAAAGAAGATGAAGACGAAGAAGAGGTGAAATAAGAAGAGAACAACGTTGGGGAAGAAGAGGAGAAAGAAGAAGAAGAGGTAGAGCAAGAGGAAGACGAAGAGGAAAAGGAATATGTAGAAGAGGGAGAAGAAGAAGAAGAGGAAGAACAAAAAGAAGACGAAGAAGAAGAGAAAGAAGAAACAAAAGATGAGGAAGAGAAAAAGAAGATGAAGAAGTAGAAGAAGCAGAAAAAGAAGATGAAGAAAAAAAGGAGGAGAACAATGAAGAGAAGAAAGAGAGAAGAAAGAGAACGAGAAGGAAAAAGAACCAAAAGAAAATGAAGAAAATGAGAAAGAAGAAGAAGAAGAAGAAGAAAAAGAGGAAGAGAAAGAGAAGAAAGAAAAAGAATAAGAAAAAAAAGATGAGAAAAAAGAGAAAGAGAAAGAACCAGAGATGAAAGAAGAAAAAGAGAAAGAATAAGAGAAAGAAGAAGAAGAAGAAAAAGTAGAAGAAGAAAAGAAGAAAATGAAGATGAGGAAGAGAAAAAGAAGATGAAGAAGTAGAAGAAGCAGAAAAATAATACGAAGAAGAAGAGGAGGTGAAAAATGAAGAGAAGAAAGAACAAGAAGAAGAAAAACAGATAAAAAGAATTGAAAAACAAAGAAGAAATGAAAGAAGAAAAAGAGAAAGAAGAAGAGTAAGAAGATGAAGAAGAGGAAGAACAAAAAGAGAATAAATAAGAAGAGGACAAAGAAGATGAAGAAATGGAAGAAGAAGAAGAGAAAGAGAAGGAAGAAGAACGAAACGAAAGTGACAAAAAAAAGAGAAAGAAAAAGAAGAAGAAGAAGAGGACAAAGAAGAAGATGAAAAAAAGGAAGAAGAAGAAAGAGAATACGAAGAAGGAGAAGAAGAAGCGAAAGAGAAGGAAGAAGCTGCAAAAGAAAGTGAAGATGAGAAAGTTGAAGAAGAAGAAGAGGAAGAGAAGAAAGAAGATGAGGACAAAGAATAAGATGAAGAAATAGAAGAAGAAAAAGAAGAAGAAGGAGAAGAGAACGAGAGGGAAGAGCGAAAAGCAAGTGAAGAAAAAGAAGAGAAAGAAGAAAAAGAAGAGGAAGACACGAAAGAAGAAGAAGAAAAAAAAATATAAATAAGGAGAAAAAGGAAGAAAAGAAGATGATGAAAATGCAAAAGAGATGAAACAGAAGTTAAACAGCAAGAGAAAGAGCAAGAAAGAAGAAGAGAAAAAAGAAGAGAAAAAAGAAGAGAAATAAAAAGAAGAAGAAGAAGAAGATGAAGAAGTCGAAAAAGAGGAAGGGTGAAAGAGGAAGAACAAGAAGAAGAAGAGGAAGGAGATCATGAATTAAAGGAAGAAGAAGAAAAAGAAGATGAAGTAGAAGAAGAAGAAGAATTAGGAGGAAGAAGAAGAAGAAGTAGAAGAAGCAGAAAACGAAGATGAAGAAAATAGGAGGAGAAAGATGAAGAGAAGAAAGAACAAGAAGAATAAAAATAGATAAAAAGAAGAATAAGAGAAAGAACAAAAGATAAGAGAAGAAAAAGAGAAAGGAGAAGAAAAGGAAAAGGAGGAAGAAGAAGATGAGAAAGAAGAAGAGAAAGAAAAGGGAAAGAATAAGAGGAATAAAAAGTATAAAAAGAAGAGAAGGAATAAGAAAGTGAAGATGAGAAAGTTGAAGAAGAAGAAGAAGAAGAGGACATAGGGGAAAACGAAAAGGAAAAGAAAGAAAAATGAGGAGAATAAGAGAAAAAAGATGAAGAAATGGAAGAAAGGAAGAGGAATAAGAAGCGAAAAAGGAAAGAAGAAAGAAGAAGAAGAGGAAGAAGAAGTAGCAGAAAAAGAATACGAAGAAAAAACGGAAAAAGAAAAGGGAGGAGAAGAAGAAGAAAAAGAAGACGGAGACGAAGATGAAAAAGTAGAGAAACAGCAAGAGAAAGAGCAAGAGAAGAAAGTAGAGAAAGAAGAAGAGGGAGAAGAAGAAGATGAAAATGAAGACGAAGAAAAAGAAGAAGAAGAGAAATAAGAAAAGAAATAAGATGAGGAAGAAGAAGAAAAGGAACAGGAGAAAGAAGAAGAAGAAGAGAAAGAAGAAACGAAAGATGAGGAAGAGGAAAAGAACATGAAGAAGTAGAAGAATCAGAAAAAGAAGAGAAAGAAGAAGAGGAGGAAAAAGAAGAAGAATAGGAAGAGGAGGAAGAAAAAGAAGAGGAAGAGCAAGAGAAAAAGTAAGAGGAATATGTAGAAGAGGGAGAAGAAGAAGAAGAGGAAGAACAAAAAGAAGACAAAGAAGAAGAAGAGAAAAAAGAAAACGAAAGATGAGGAAGAGAAAAAGAAGATGAAGAAAAAAAGGTGGAGAAAGATGAAGAGAAGAAGGAAGAAGAAAGAGTAAGAGATGAAAGCAGAAAAATAGAAGAATAAGAGAAAGAAGAAGAGGAAGAAAAAGAATAAAAGAAAAGGAAGATGACGAAGAGAAAAATAAGATGAAGAAGTAGAAAAAGGAGATGAAGACAAAAAGGGGGAAAAAAATGAGAAGAAGAAAGAAGAAGAAGAAAAATAGATGAGAAAGTAGATGAAGGGAAAGAACAAGAGTTAAAAGAAGAAAAAGTGAAAGATTAAGAGAAAGAAGAAGACGAAAAAGAATAAGAAGACAAAGAAGAAGAAGGAAGGAAGAAAAGGAAGATGAGGAAGAGAAAAAGAAGATGAAGGAGTAGAAGAAGCAGAAAAAGAATATGAGAAAGAAGAGGAGGAGAAAGATGAAGAGAAGAAAGAAGAAAAAGAGATATAAATAAGAGAAAGAGAAAGAAAATATGAAAGAAGAAAAAAAGAAAAGAAAGATTAAGAAGAGGAAGAACAAAAAGAGAAGAAATAAGAGGAGGACAAAAATAAGATGAAGAAATCGAAGAAGAAGAAAAGAAATAGAAGGAAGAAGAACAAAACGAAAGTGAAGAAAAAGAAGAGAAAGAAGAAGAATATACATGCCAAGAAGGAGAAGAGGAACCAGAAGAGGAATCAGAAGAACAAAAAGAAGAAAAGGAAGAAAAAAAGACGAAGTTTTCTTCGTCTTCTTCTACTTTTTCTTCTTCTCCTTCTATCTCTTCTTCTTCCTCTTCCAAAAGAAGATGAAGACGAAGAAGAGGTGAAATAAGAAGAGAACAACGTTGGGGAAGAAGAGGAGAAAGAAGAAGAAGAGGTAGAGCAAGAGGAAGACGAAGAGGAAAAGGAATATGTAGAAGAGGGAGAAGAAGAAGAAGAGGAAGAACAAAAAGAAGACGAAGAAGAAGAGAAAGAAGAAACAAAAGATGAGGAAGAGAAAAAGAAGATGAAGAAGTAGAAGAAGCAGAAAAAGAAGATGAAGAAAAAAAGGAGGAGAACAATGAAGAGAAGAAAGAAAATGAAGCAGAAAAAAAGTTGAGAAAGAAGAGAAAGAGAAAAAACAAGAGATGAAAGAAGAAAGAGCGAAAGAATAAGAGAAAGAAGAAGAGAACAATGAAGACAAAGAAGAAGAAGAAAAGAAGAAAAGGAAGATGAGGAAGAACAAAATAAGTTGAAGAAGTAGAAGAAGCAGAAAGAGAAGATGCAGAAGACGAGGTGAAGAAAGATGAAGAGAAGAAAGAACAAGAAGAAGAAAATAAGATAAAAAGAAGAGAAAAAGAAAGAACAAGAGATGAAAGAACAATAAGAGAAAGAAGAAGATTAAAAAGAAGAAGAGGAAGAGGAGGAGGAAGAAGAAGAGAAAGAAGAAGAGAAAGAAAAAGAGAAATAAGAAGAGGAATAATAAGATGAAGGAGAGGAAGAGCAAAAAGAGAAAAAATAAGAAGACGAAGAAGAGGACAAAGAAGAAGATGAAGAAAAGGAAGAAGAAGGAAAAGAATATGAAGAAGGAGAAGAAGAAGAAGAAGCGAAAGAGAAGGAAGTAGATGCAAAAGAAAGTGAAGAATATAAAGTTGTTGAAGAAGAAGAAGAGGAAGAGAAGAAAGAAGAAGAAGAAGAGGCCGAAGACGAAGATAAAGAAATGGAAAAAGAAGAAGAAGAAGAGAACGAGAAGGGAGGAGAATAAAAAGAAAGTGAAGAAAAAAAGAGAAAGAATAAGAAGAAGAAGAAGACGAGGAAGAGAAGAAAGAAAAAGAAGAAGAAGAGGACAAAGAGGAAGATGAAGAAATGGAATAAGAAGAAAATGGAACTAAATATGAAGAAGGGGAAAAAGGAAAAAAAGAAGATGAAGAAGAAGCAAAAGAGATGAAAAGAAGAGAAAGAGCAGGAAAAAAGAGGAAGAGAAAGAAGAAGAGAAAGAAGAAGGTAAAGAAGAAGAGAAAAGGGAATAAGAAAAGAAATAAGATGAGGAAGAAGAAAAAGAGGGAGAGGAGGATGGTAAAGAAGAAGAGGAAGAGTAAGAGGAAGAGGAAGAGGAATATGTAGAAGAGGGAGAAGAAGAAGATGTAATAATTAAACAACCAGCCTTGTGTCTTTGACTTCTTCATACATAATGAATCGGTCTTTCTTTATTCGATATTGACTTAGCCTAAAGTACATAAGAGAGTATATAGTTCTGTCGCTCAAAGCAGCGGCAGAACGGGAGTATATAGCGTGTCATATGTATTTTTATATATTATTATATGCACATGCAGAAGGCATATACATTGACATGCGCTTGGGACCGAATGATCAGAACGTCATAGTGCTTACGCTGCAGATCTCACGCTGCAGGCCAGTCCACATATAAGCGGCTGATCATATTATAGCACTTGGCGGTGGTTATGTTATGTAAACAAAGAGACAAAGTGTCTCTATGTTTATGCGCTTGATACTCTAACGTTTAGTTAGGGCATATGACCACTTTACATATTGTATACACTACAATATGGTGGGCATATTCTTATTTTGCATATAACACACTACACCTCCATTTTTACAGAAATAACGTAATATTAATATGAAGTTATTTAATATTATATTGAATAACTATTGGAGTTATAATTAATTTATATAATGAAATATATATTTTTATGTTTGTATTATTATTGTATATATATAATTTTTTTTTTTTTTTTTTTTAAATATTAGAAGTTTGATTTGAGTTGTATATATATATTTTATTTTGTGGATGAAGGTATTGAAATATGAATATGTAACAGAAATTTTGTTTGGTAATAATTCATTTCCAAGTTTATTTTTGAACTTTTAGCCTATCCTTATGAACTTTTTGTTTCTTATTCTTGCCATCCCTAATTGTAATATTATCTTTATTATCTATAGCTATTACCTCAAATGGTCCTATATATGTAGGATCTAACTTGTGTCCAGCGTCATTTTTTAATAGAACTTTATTTCCTATTTCTATGCTTACATCTGATATTTTATTATCGTATTGCTTTTTATTTCTAGCTTTACTATTGTCTAGAGCTATTCTTGCTCTTTTATAAGCTATTTCTAATCTAAACTTAACTTCTTTAGCGTAATCATCTACATTATATAATGGGTCTATTCTAGTGGTTTTATTAAAATCTACGAACTGTCTTGGTAATCTTCCAAATACTAGTTCGTATGGACAATAGTCGTGTGTTACCGAGGGTGTTGTGTTGAAACAGTATGTGAAATATTGTATCCAAACATCCCAATCGGTTTTGTCTGCAGATATATATGAACGAACATATTCATTGAATGTCCTATGACTTCGTTCTATTGTACCTAAGGTTTGATGATGATATGCAGTAGACGTTATGTTGTCTATCTTCAAATATTTGCACAAGTCAGTTATTACTGAATTCTTATATTCTATTCCCATGTCCGTAATGAACGTCTTCATTGGACCGTACTTTAGAATAAAGTTTTCAAATATAGCTTTGGAAACGGTTGTTGCACTTTTATTTGGAATTGGAATTGTTACTAAATACTTAGTTAAATCGCATATTAGTTAGTTAAACTGCATATTCATTACCATTCTCTGAGCGTGGTAGTGGACCTATAGTATCTACTATCACTCTGACAAAAGCTATAGTTGGTGTTTCAGTTATAATCATTGGGGTCTTTATATGAGTTGTTATTTTGGATTTATGGCATTTTTGACATTTACGTACGTACTCTTTGATATGACGAGTCATATTTTTCAAATAGTAATGTGGTTTTATTTCAGCTAGCTTTCTTCTAATGCCATTATGACCTCCTTGAGTTGGATCGTCATGAAATTTAGACAGTATCGCTTCTTGATCTTTTTTATTTTCTACTAGGGTCACCGGCTTGAGTAGCGCTACTCTTAAAATATTCAATATTTTATTGCCCATATTTTTGAAAGATTCAATTGAAATTAATTCAAAGATCTTATCGCTCGCTGTTGGGCTTAGAAGCGTTGTCAAGAATTTGCGTTGGCAAATCTTCTTGATCTTTTCCTGCGCAGGATTTTTTCTGTCTATACTGTTGCCTGGTGGTGACTTTCAGGACTTTTCTATGTATGTTTTTTAAATAGTATTGTAATCCTTAATACTGCATCTGCTACGAAGTTGTCTTTTCCCTTGAGATACTCCACTGTGAAATCGTATTCTTCTAGTTCTAGTCTCATTCTAGTTAGTTTTGAACTTGGATTTGTCATTGAAAACAAATAGGTTAATAGTCTGTAATCTGTTTTTACTGTGAAATGTTTTCCATATATGTACGGTCTGAAATATGTAATTGCCCAGTGGATGGCTGCTAACTCTTGTTCTGTAGTTGATTTGTTGCTTTCACCTTTAGTGAATGAGCGTGAAGCATATGCAACTGGGAGTTGTTTATCTCCATAGTTCTGTGTTAGGACAGCTCCACAAGCGTTTTTACTTGCATCAGTAATTATGCAAAACTCTTTATCGAAATCTGGATATTTCAATAATATGGGTTTACTTAAAGCCTTTTTTAAATACTCGAATGCATTTTGGCATTCATCGGACCATTGAAATTTGACATTCTTTTTACATAATCGTGTTATGTGCCGTGAATAATTGGCGAAATTTTTGATGAAACGTCTATAGTAATTGCAAAACGCAACGAATCTTCTAGCGCTATCCGCGTCTGTAGGGACTGGATATTTTTCGATGACGTCATATTTTTTATCATCGGTCAGTATGCCTTGATCAGTACACTTGTGACCTAGAAAAGGCACTTGGTGCTTGAAGAATTTACAATTTTCTGGATGTAGCTTAAGGTTTTTTTTTCTACATAGTTCAAAAACGTTTATTAAGCTTTTATCATGTGGTTTTCCGAACAACCGATGACTATTAAGTCATCCATATACAAGAATGCTTGCGAAGGGTCGAGTCCAGAAAAAGCTATTGTCATCATTCTTTGAAAAGAATTTGGCGCTATTTTAAGACCATATGGTAGTCTTGTGAACTGGTACGAGCCACTGCTCGTTGAAAAGGACGTTAGTTCTCTAGATCTTTCTTTTAATTCTATTTGATGGAATCCAGACATTAGGTCTAGACATGAAAAGTATTTGGCTCTAACTAACTGGTCGAGAATGTCATCGATTCTGGGAAGTGAAAATTTATCCGATAGGTGTTTTTTTATTGATCTGGCGGTAATCTACTACTAATCGCCATCTTTTTGTAGCAGAACCTGGTACCTTTCTTAGGTACCAGCAATATTGGGCTATTATGTTCTCAGGTGGATGGTTCAACTATTTTATCTAGAATGAGCTTTTCAACTTGTTTATTGATTTCTTCTTTGTGTGCGTGTGGAATTCTATAGTTTTTGGTGTATACTGGATTATTATCATTCATTCTTATTTCTTGCTTATAAAAATTATTTGTTGTTATTGATTCGGTTTCCGGTCCGAATATGTCTGTATACTGGGTGCATAAATCTTCAAGTTTTGCTTTGAATTGTGGTAGAAAGTTTTTTGTAAGTTTTTTTATGACATCTTCGTGTCTGTTTTTGCTAATTTCTTGGACTATGGCATAGTCACTTAGCCTTTCGGTTTTTATATTATTAATGTGTATTATTTTGGTTACACTTGTTGTATTTAGGACTCGGACAACAATATTTTCTTTACTGGAGATAGTATTTCCAATAAATATTCCTTTCTCAATTTCTTGATTCGGAATTAGAACAGCTTGTTCTGTCGATTCTAATTTAATCTGTCGGACTACTTCAGTGCGGGCTGGAAGTAAAATGGCATTGTTATCACAACTATGTGTGATGGGTATTTTTATTTGTACACAGGTTTAAATTATCTGGCCTAATTATTAGAGTGTCACTAGTATGTGTACAATCTAATTGGCAATTGAATTTTTTTATGAAGTCTATACCTATAATGCCAGCGCTAGGGATTGGAAAGTTTTGTTCAACTAAGTGATAGTTGTGTGGGATTATGTACTTTCCTGTAGATAATTCTACGAATGCTAAACCTTTTGAAAAAACTCAACCTTCACCGATTCCTGATATTTTAGTTGATATGTTAGTGTTAACATTGTCAAAAATATCGACATTTTCTTTAATTATTGAAATGTCTGCACCAGTGTCTACTAAAAAAGTGAGAAAGTTTGTGCTTATGTTTTTTAGTTTTATAAATAATCCTGAACTAAGATTGATGTTGTATACTATCGCACACTCTGAATATCTTAAGGGATTTATTCGTTTCCCGAACTACTTTCTGCAGTTCGTATGTTTGCATTGTTTTTGGGATTATTGCCTCTGTTCGAGTTACCACGGCCTCTAGAGTTTCCTCTATTTTGGCCACTATTGTTCCCTTGATTATTATTATTGTGATTGTAATGGTAATTATTTCTATTTTCGTAATTACCTCTGTTTGAGTTATTGTAACCTCTTTGGTTACCGCGACTACCGTTGCCTCTGTAATAAAAGACAGGCGCTTCCCGTAATCTCTGTGCTGCAATGGATATATTTACCCATTACATCATTAAAATTACCGAAATTGCCAGCTTCTAGTATTAAACGCAACTTTTCATGTTCACAGTTGTGAATCAGAGCTGATATCGACTCTTTGGTCGAAAATTTATCAGCATTTCCTGGGTCTAAACCTTCGTCAATGTACGCTGCTTCTAGCTGCTTGCGCAGACTGTCAATATCAGTCATATATTGCGATGCTGTTTTACCCTTTTGCTTTATATTTAGTAGTTTTGCTTTGATAACATCAGAGGACTCTCCTTTAACGTTATCATTGAGTTTCCTAATAATATCCTGGATTGTTGTTTCGTTTTGTACTATATAAAGGATTGTGCCGGTTATCTTTGATTTGATAACTTCAACGGCTAGATCTTCTTGATCTCCTTTAGTCCTATCAGTGATTCTTAATGCTGTTAGAAAGCGCTGGAGTGATAGTTTATTACCATCAAATTCGGGGATTGAAGTTGAGACTTGTCTCACATATTGACGGTCTTTTTCCACTGTTGACGCCATGATTACTTCGTTTCCTATATCCACTGAATGTTTTTGTTCAAGATTTGATTGTGGTTCGATATCCATTCATACCGTTTTTTTTTTTTTTTTTTTTTTTTTTTTTTTTATAATAAGAATATCATCTTTATTTGACGAAATATACAAATTATCAGCGCTCCATTACCAGTAAGGCAACTTAATCTAACAGGAGTTTGGTTTATTGATTCGTAATGCTATGGAGACTATTGGAGAGATCGTAGATTTATAAAGAGGGAAATTACAAATACATTTTTGTTTGGATTATCACAGCTTAAGATTCTGAACTATTGATTTGATTTAAGTCAGGACCCGTATCAGCAGGTCATGAGGGTGGTCCATTAATACCGACTCATGAAATCTGGCTGGTGTGTTAATTATATGCGGAATAAATAGTTGTAGGCTATGTATTTCCGATATATATCTAAGATTTTCTCTTAATCTTTTAAGCACATCATTTACTTGCGTTACGTGCAATTGCTTTTATATGTCCCTACCTAATGGTTCGTATAGCTTTACATGCTATACTTCTATCGGGCAGATAAGGCTCCGCTCAATTTCACAATATTTCTTACAATAATTTTGTTTCTTATATATATGTTATTGCCATTTCACTCTAACTCTACTCACTCAGAATATACGTTTTCCGTCCCTCCTGGCATTCAGCGGTGCTTTGTTCCTTCTTTTTACTTTACAGCGCGTGGCAAGTGTGGCTCCGGTTCAGTGCAGTTTGTTAATTGCAGTTTTGCCAGCGACGAGATGTTCACCGATGCAGATGTTCACTATTGGAGGCTCAAATCCATCGACCGAAGAAGCAGATGAAGGCACAGATCCGAATGTTCAAGTTGGTGTTGATGTTATTCTGGATAACCGTCTGCAAGAATCTTTTGCCTTCCCGGATAAGAACTCCTGGCATTCAGCGGCGCTTTTCTGTTGTTGTTGTTTGTTTGCTGGTGCCTGCCGCTGTTGCTGTACTGATGTCAACGACGTCACGAGGCACGGTCGCCATGTAATAATTAAACAACCAGACTTGAGTCTTTGACGTCTTCATACATAATGAATCGGTCTTTCTTTATTCGATATTGACTTAGCCTAAAGTACATAAGAGAGTATATAGTTCTGTCGCTCAAAGCAGTGGCAGAACGGGAGTATATAGCGTGTCATATGTACTTGTATATATTATTATATGCACATGCAGAAGGCATATACATTGACATGCGCTTGGGACCGAATGGTCAGAACGTCATAGTGCTTATGCTGCAGATCTCACGCTGCAGGCCAGTCCACATATAAGCGGCTGATCATATTACAGCACTTGGCGGTGGTTATGTTATGTAACAAAGCGACAAAGTGTCTCTATGTTTATGCGCTTGATACTCTAACGTTTAGTAAGGGCATATGACCACTTTACATATTGTATACACTACAATATGGTGGGCATATGCTTATTTTGCATATAATACACTACAAAGAAGAGGAAGAACAAAAAGAAGACGAAGAAGAAGAAGAGAAAAAGAAACGAATGATGAGGAAGAGAAAAAGAACATGAAGAAAAAAGGAGGAGAAAGATGAAGAGAAGCAGGAAGAAGAAGAAAGAAAATGAGAAAAAAGAGAAAGAGAAAAAACAAGAGATGAAAGCAGAAAAATAGAAAGAATAAGAGAATTAAGAAGACGAAGAAGAAGAAAAGGAAGATGACGAAGAGAAAAATAAGATGAAAAAGTAGAAGAAGCAGAAAAGGAAGATGAAGAAGAAAAGGAGGAGAAAAATGAAGAGAAGAAAGAAGAAGAAGAAGAAGAAGAAGAAGAAGAAAAAATAATGAGAAAGCAGATAAAGGGACAGAACATGAGTTAAAAGAGGAAAAAGTGAAAGAATAAGAGAAAGAAGAAGAGAAATAAGAAGACGAAGAAGAATAAGAAGACTAGGAAGGAGACAAAGAAGAAGAAGAAAAGAAGAAAAGGAAGATGAGGAAGAGAAAAAGAAGATGAAGAAAAAAAGGTGGAGAAAGATGAAGGGAAGAAAGAAGAAGAAGAAGAAAAAGATGAGAAAGAAGTGAAAGAACAAGAGATGAAAGAAGCAAAATAGAAAGAATAAAAAAATATGAAGAAGGAGGAAAAGTAAAAAAGAAGATGAAGAAGAAGCAAGAGAGATGAAAAAGAAGGGAAAGAGCAAGAAAGAAGAAGAAGAGAAAGAAGAAGAAGACATAAAGAGGAAGGGAGAAAGAGGAAGCAAAAGAAGAAGACGAAGGAGAAGATGAATTAAAGGAAGAAGAAGAAGATGAAGAAGAAGAAGAGAAAAAAGAAGAAGATGATATATGGAAAAGGAAGAAGAATAAGGAGAATAAGAGGAAAAAGATGAAGAAACGGAAGATGAAAAGGAAGAGAAATAAGAAGCGAAAAAAAAAGAGGAAGAAGAAAAGGGAGAAGAAGAAGAAAAAAAAGAAGACGAAGACGAAGAAAAAAAGAAGAAGAGGAATAAGAAGAGAAAGAAGATTAGGAATAAGAAGAAGAGGTAGACGAAGAGGAAAATGAAGAGGAATATGAAGAAATAGAAGAAGAAGAAGAAGAAGAAGAGAAAGAAGAAGATAATTGCGAAGAAGGAGAAGAGGAACCAGAAGAGGAAGCAGAAGAACAAAAAGAAGAGGCAGAAAAATAGACGAAGTAGAAAAATAAGAAGAATAATAATAAGAAGAAAAAAATGACGAAGAAGAAAAAGAGATAAAAGAAGAAGAAAAAAAAGACGAAGAAGAAGAAAAAGATGAAGACGGAGAAAAAGAAGAAGAAGGGAAATAAGAAAAGAAATAAGAAGAAGAAAAGGAAAAGGAAGAGGAAGAAGAGGAAGAGCAAGAGGAAGAGGAATATGTAGAATAAGGAGAAGAAGAAGAAGAGGAAGAACAAAAAGAAGACAAAGAAGAAGAAGAGAAAGAAGAAACGAAAGATGAGAAAGAGAAAAAGAAGATGAAGAAAAAAGGAGGAGAAAGATGAAGAGAAGAAGGAAGAAGAAGAAGAAGAAAAAGAGCAAGAACAAGAGATGAAAGCAGAAAAATAGAAAGAATAAGAGGAGGACGAAGACGAACGAAGAAGAAGAAAAGAAGAAAAGGAAGATGACGAAGAGAAAAATAAGATGAAGAAGTAGAAAAAGCAGAAAAAGAAGATGAAGAAAAAAAGGAGGAGAAAAATGAAGAGAAGAAAAAAGAAGAAGAAGAAAAAAATATGAGAAAGAAGATAAATGGAAAGAACATGAGTTAAGAGAAGAAAAAGTGAAAGAATAAGAGAAAGAAGAAGAGAAAGAAGAAGACGAAGAAAAATAAGAAGACAAAGAAGAAGAAGAAAAGGAAGATGAGGAAGAGAAGAAGAAGATGAAGATGTAGAAGAAACAGAAAAGGAGGATGAAAAAGAAGAGGAAGAGAAAGATGAAGAGAAGAAAGAACCAAAAGAAGAAAAATACATATAAATAAGAGAAAGAGAAAGAACAAGAGATGAAAGAAGAAAAAGAGAAAGAAGAAGATAAGGAAGATGAAGAAGAGGCAGAACACAAAGAGAAGAAATAAGAAGAGGACAAAAAATAAGATGAAGAAATTGAAGAAGAAGAAGAGAACGAGAAGGAAGAAGAACAAAAAGAAAGTGAAGAAAAAGAAGAGAAAGAAGAGGAAGAAGTAGAGAAAGAGAAGAAAGAAGAAGAAGAAGAAGACAAAGAAGAAGAAGAAGAAAAATATATGAAGAAGGAGAAAAAGGAAAAAAAGAAGATGAAGAAGATGAAGAAGAAGCAAAAGAGATGAAAAGAAGAGAAAAAGCGAGAAAAAAGAAGACGAGAAAGAAGAAGATAATGAAGAAGAGAAAGAAGAAGAAGAAGACGAAGGAGAAGTTAAATTAAAGGAAGAAGAAGAAGAAGAAAAAGAAGATAAAGAAGAAGAAGAGAAAAAAGAAGAAGAAGAAGAAGATATAGGGGAAAAGGAAAAGGAAGAAGAATAAGTAGAATAAGAGGAAAAACATGAAGAAACGGAAGATGAAGGAGAAGAAGCAGAAGAATAAGAAGACGAGGAAGAAGAGGAAGAATAAGAGAGAGAAGAAGAAGAAGAAAAAGAAGATGAAGACGAAGAAACAAAGAAGAGGACAAATAAGAACAGTAAGAAGATGAGGACGAAGAAGAAAAAGATGAGGGGAAAGCAGAGGAAGAGGAAGAGCAAGAGGAAAAGGAAGAGGAATATGAAGAAAAGGAAGAAGAAGAAGAAGAAGAGAAAGACGAAGAAGATAAATGCGAAGAAGGAGAAGAGGAACCAGAAGAGGAAGCAAAGGAACAAAAAGAAGAAAAAGAAGAAGAGGAAAAAAAAGAAGAAAAAGAAAAATAAAATGAAGACGAAGAAAAACAAGATGAAGAAAAATAAGAAAAGAAATAAGATAAGGGCGAAGAAAAAGTGGAAGAGGAGGAAGAAGAAGAAGAAGAAGAGGAAGAGCAAGAAGACGAGGAAGAGCAAGAGGAAGGGGAAGAGGAAGAGGAAGAGGAAGAGGAAGAGGAAGAGGAAGAGGAAGAGGAAGAGGAAGAGGAAGAGGAAGAGGAAGAGGAAGAGGAAGAGGAAGAGGAAGAGGAAGAGAAAGAGGAAGAGGAAGAGGAAGAGGAAGAGGAAGAGGAAGAGGAAGAGGAAGAGGAAGAGGAAGAGGAAGAGGAAGAGGAAGAGGAAGAGGAAGAGGAAGAGCAAGAGCAAGAGCAAGAGCAAGAGCAAGAGCAAGAGGAAGGGGAAGAGGAAGAGGAAGAGGAAGAGGAAGAGGAAGAGGAAGAGGAAGAGGAAGAGGAAGAGGAAGAGGAAGAGGAAGAGGAAGAGGAAGAGGAAGAGGAAGAGGAAGAGGAAGAGGAAGAGGAAGAGGAAGAGGAAGAGGAAGAGGAAGAAGAAGAGGACGAGGAATATGTAGAAGAGGGAGAAGAAGAAGAGAAAAAAGAAACGAAAGATGAGGAAGAAAAAAAGAACATGAAGAAAAAAAGGAGCAGAAAGTTGAAGAAAAGAAGGAAGAAGAAAAAGAAAAAAATGAGAAAGAATGTGAAGGAGAAGAAGAGGATATAGGGGAAAAGGGAAAGGAAGTGGAAAAGGAAGAAGAATAAGGAAAATAAGATGAAAAAGATAAATAAATGGAAGATGAAAAGGAAGAGGAATAAGAAGCGAAAGAAGAAGAGGGAGAAGGAGAAGCAGAAGGAGAAGACGAAGAAGAAGCGGAAGAAGAAGAGAGAGGACAAAAAGAAGAAAAAAAGACAAAGACAAAGATAAAGACGAAGAAAAAGAAGATGAAGACGAAGAAAAAAAGAAGAGGAGAAATAAGAAGAGAAAGAAGATGAGGAAGAAGAAGAAGAAGACAAATGCGAAGAAGGAGAAGAGGAACCAGAAGAGGAAGCAAAGGAACAAAAAGAAGAAAAAGAAGAAGAGGAAAAAAAAGACGAAGAAGAATAATAATAAGAAAAAGAAGATGATGAACAAGAAAAGAGAGAGAAGAAGAAAAAAAGAAAAAGAAGAAGAAATAAAACAAGAAGAAGAAGATAAAGAAAAAGAGAGACAAGAAGAGGATGAAGAAGAAGATGAACAAAAAGAGAAGAAATAAGAAGACGAGAAAAAAGAAAAGGAAGACGAAGAGGAAGCGAAAGAGAAGGAAAAAGATGCAAAAGAAAGAGAAGAAGAGAAAGTTGAAGAAGAAGAAGAAGTGGAAGAGAAAAAAGAAGAGAACAAGGAAGAAGAAGAAAAAAAAGTCGAAGAAAAAGAAGAGAAATAAGAAAAGAAATAAGATTTGGAAGAAGAAGAAGGAGGAGAGGAGGAAGAAGAAGAAGAAAAGGAAGAATAAAAAGAAGTCGAAGAAGAAGAAGAAGAGAAAGAAGAAACGAAAGATAAGGAAGAGAAAAAGAATATGAAGAAGTAGAAGAACCAGAAAAAGAAGGGGAAGAAAAAAAGGAGGAGAAAGATGAAGGGAAGAAAGAAGAAGAAGAAGAAGAAAAAAGATGAGAAAGAAGAGAAAGAACAAGAGATGAAAGAAGAAAAATAGAAAGAATAAAAAAATATGAAGGAGAAAAAGTAAAAAAAGAAGATGAAGAAGAATCAAGAGAGATGAAAAAGAAGGGAAAGAGCAAGAAGGAAGAAGAAGAGAAAGAAGAAGAGAAAGTAGAAGAAGACATAAAGAGGAAGGGAGAGAGAGAGGAAGAAAAAGAATAAGACGAAGGAGAAGATGAATTAAAGGAAGAAGAAGAAGATGATATAGTGAAAAGGAAAGGGAAAAGGCAGAAGAATAAGGAGAATAAGAGGAAAAAGATGAAGAAACGGAAGCTGAAAAGAAAGAGAAATAAGAAGCGAAAAAAGAAGAGGAAGAAGAAAAGGGAGAAGAAGCAGAAAAAAAAGAAGACGAAGACGAAGAAAAAAAGAGGAGGAGAAATAAGAAGAGAAAGAAGATGAGGAAGAAGAAGAAGAAAAAGAAGAGGTAGAGGAGGAGGAAAATGAAGAGGAATATGAAGAAATGGAAGAAGAAGAAGAAGAGAAAGAAGAAGATAAATGCGAACAAGGAGAAGAGGAAACTGAAGAGGAAGCAGAAGAACAAAAAGAAGAAAAAGAAGAAGAGGGAGAAAAAAAGACGAAGTAGAAAAATAAGAAGAATAATAATAAGAAGAAAAAAATGACGAAGAAGAAAAAGAGATAAAAGAAGAAGAAAAGGAAGACGAAGAAGAAGAAAAAGATGAAGACGAAGAAAAAGAAGAAGAAGAGAAATAAGAAAAGAAATAAGAAGAAAAAGAGGAAGAGGAAGAAGAGGAAGAGGAATATGTAGAATAGGGAGAAGAAGAAGAAGAGGAAAAACAAAAAGAAGACAAGGAAGAAGAAGAGAAAGAGGAAACGAAAGATGAGGAAGAGAAAAAGAAGATGAAGAAAAAAAGGAGGAGAAAGATGAAAAGAAGAAGGAAGAAGAAGAAGAAGAAAAAAAGATGAGAAAGAAGAAAAAGAGAAATAACAAGAGATGAAAGCAGAAAAATAGAAAGAATAAGAGAAAGAAGAAGGGAAAAAAGAAGACGAAGAAGAATAACAAGACAAAGAAGAAGAAGAAAAGAAGAAAAGGAAGATGAGGAAGAGAAGAAGAAGATAAAGATGTAGAAGAAGCAGAAAAGAAGATGAAAAAGGAGAGGAGGAGAAAGATGAAAAGAAGAAAGAACAAAAAGAAGAAAAACAGATATAAATAAGAGAAAGAGAAAGAACAAGAGATGAAAGAAGAAAAAGAGAAAGAAAAAGAGAAAGAAGATGAAGAAGAGGCAGAACAAAAAGAGAAGAAATAAGAAGAAGAGAAAAAAGAAAAGGAAGACGAAGAGGAAGCGAAAGAGAAGGAAAAATAGAAAAGGAAGAAGAATAAGGAAAATAAGATGAAAAAGATAAATAAATGGAAGATGAAAAGGAAGAGGAATAAGAAGCGAAAGAAGAAGAGGGAGAAGGAGAAGCAGAAGGAGAAGACGAAGAAGAAGCGGAAGAAGAAGAGAGAGGACAAAAAGAAGAAAAAAAGACAAAGACGAAGATAAAGACGAAGAAAAAGAAGGTGAAGACGAAGAAAAAAAGAAGAGGAGAAAGAAGATGAGGAAGAAGAAGAAGAAGAAGACAAATGCGAAGAAGGAGAAGAGGAACCAGAAGAGGAAGCAAAGGAACAAAAAGAAGAAGAAGAAGAAGAGGAAAAAAAGACGAAGAAGAATAATAATAAGAAAAAGAAGATGATGAACAAGAAAAGAGAGAGAAGAAGAAAAAAAGAAAAAGAAGAAGAAATAAAACAAGAAGAAGAAGATAAAGAAAAAGAGCGACAAGAAGAGGATGAAGAAGAAGATGAACAAAAAGAGAAGAAATAAGAAGAAGAGAAAAAAGAAAAGGAAGACGAAGAGGAAGCGAAAGAGAAGGAAAAAGATGCAAAAGAAAGAGAAGAAGAGAAAGTTGAAGAAGAAGAAGAAGTGGAAGAGAAAAAAGAAGAGAACAAGGAAGAAGAAGAAAAAAAAGTCGAAGAAAAAGAAGAGAAATAAGAAAAGAAATAAGATGAGGAAGAAGAAGAAGGAAGAGAGGAGGAAGAAGAAGAAGAAAAGGAAGAACAAAAAGAAGTCGAAGAAGAAGAAGAAGAAGAGAAAGAAGAAAGAAAGATAAGGAATAGAAAAAGAATATGAACAAGTAGAAGAACCAGAAAAAGAAGGGGAAGAAAAAAAGGAGGAGAAAGATGAAGGGAAGAAAGAAAAAGAAGAAAAAAGATGAGAAAGAAGAGAAAAAACAAGAGATGAAAGAAGAAAAATAGAAAGAATAAAAAAATATGAAGGAGAAAAAGTAAAAAAAGAAGATGAAGAAGAATCAAGAGAGATGAAAAAGAAGGGAAAGAGCATGAAGGAAGAAGAAGAGAAAGTAGAAGAAGACATAAAGAGGAAGGGAGAGAGAGAGGAAGAAAAAGAATAAGACGAAGGAGAAGATGAATTAAAGGAAGAAGAAGAAGATGATATAGGGAAAAGGAAAGGGAAAAGGCAGAAGAATAAGGAGAATAGAAAAAAGATGAAGAAACGGAAGCTGAAAAGGAAGAGAAATAAGAAGCGAAAAAAGAAGAGGAAGAAGAAAAGGGAGAAGAAGCAGAAAAAAAGAAGACGAAGACGAAGAAAAAAAGAGGAGGAGAAATAAGAAGAGAAAGAAGATGAGGAAGAAGAAGAAGAAAAAGAAGAGGTAGAGGAAGAGGAAAATGAAGAGGAATATGAAGAAATGGAAGAAGAAGAAGAAGAGAAAGAAGAAGATAAATGCGAAGAAGGAGAAGAGGAAACAGAAGAGGAAGCAGAAGAACAAAAAGAAGAAAAAGAAGAAGAGGGAGAAAAAAAGACGAAGTAGAAAAATAAGAAGAATAATAATAAGAAGAAAAAAATGACGAAGAAGAAAAAGAGATAAAAGAAGAAGAAAAGGAAGACGAAGAAGAAGAAAAAGATGAAGACGAAGAAAAAGAAGAAGAAGAGAAATAAGAAAAGAAATAAGAAGAAAAAGAGGAAGAGGAAGAATATGAAGAATAGGGAGAAGAAGAAGAAGAGGAAAAACAACAAGAAGACAAAGAAGAAGAAGAGAAAGAGGAAACGAAAGATGAGGAAGAGAAAAAGAAGATGAAGAAAAAAAGGAGGAGAAAGATGAAGGGAAGAAGGAAGAAGAAGAAGAAGAAAAAAAGATGAGAAAGAAGAAAAAGAGAAATAACAAGAGATGAAAGCAGAAAAATAGAAAGAATAAGAGAAAGAAGAAGAAGAGAAAAAAGAAGAAGAAGATATAGGGGGAAAGGAAAAGGAAGAAGAATAAGGAGAATAAGAGGAAAAACATGAAGAAACGGAAGAAGAAGGAGAAGAAGCAGAAGAATAAGAAGACGAAGAAGAAGAGGAAGAATAAGAGAGAGAAGAAGAAGAAGAAAGAGAAGAAGAAAAAGAAGAAGAAAAAGAAGATGGAGACGAAGATAAAGAAGATGAAGAAAAGTAATAAAAGAAATAAGATAAGGACGAAGAAAAGGAGGAAGAGGAAGAAGAAGAAGAAGAAGAAGAAGAAGAAGAAGAGGAAGAGGAAGAGGAAGAGGAAGAGGAAGAGGAAGAGGAAGAGGAAGAGGAAGAGGAAGAGGAAGAGGAAGAGGAAGAGGAAGAGGAAGAGGAAGAGGAAGAGGAAGAGGAAGAGGAAGAGGAAGAGGAAGAGGAAGAGGAAGAGGAAGAGGAAGAGGAAGAGGAAGAGGAAGAGGAAGAGGAAGAGGAAGAGGAAGAGGAAGAGGAAGAGGAAGAGGAAGAGGAAGAGGAAGAGGAAGAGGAAGAGGAAGAGGAAGAGGAAGAGGAAGAGGAAGAGGAAGAGGAAGAGGAAGAGGGAGAGGAAGAGGAAGAGGAAGAGGAAGAGGAAGAGGAAGAGGAAGAGGAAGAGGAAGAGGAAGAGGAAGAGGAAGAGGAAGAGGAAGAGGAAGAGGAAGAGGAAGAGGAAGAGGAAGAGGAAGAGGAAGAGGAAGAGGAAGAGGAAGAGGAAGAGGAAGAGGAAGAGGAAGAGGAAGAGGAAGAGGAAGAGGAAGAGGAAGGAGGAATATGTAGAAGAGGGAGAACAAAAAGAAGACGAAGAAGATGAAGAAGAAGAAGAGAAAAAAGAAACGAAAGATGAGGAAGCGAAAAAGAACATGAAGAAAAAAAGGAGCAGAAAGTTGAAGAAAAGAAGGAAGAAGAAAAAGAAAAAAATGAGAAAGAATGTGAAGGAGAAGCAGAGGATATAGGGGAAAAGGGAAAGGAAGTCGAAAAGGAAGAAGAATAAGGAAAATAAGATGAAAAAGATAAATAAATGGAAGATGAAAAGGAAGAGGAATAAGAAGCGAAAGAAGAAGAGGGAGAAGGAGAAGCAGAAGGAGAAGACGAAGAAGAAGCGGAAGAAGAAGAGAGAGGACAAAAAGAAGAAAAAAAGACAAAGACGAAGATAAAGACGAAGAAAAAGAAGATGAAGACGAAGAAAAAAAGAAGAGGAGAAATAAGAAGAGAAAGAAGATGAGGAAGAAGAAGAAGAAGAAGACAAATGCGAAGAAGGAGAAGAGGAACCAGAAGAGGAAGCAAAGGAACAAAAAGAAGAAAAAGAAGAAGAGGAAAAAAAAAACGAAGAAGAATAATAATAAGAAAAAGAAGATGATGAACAAGAAAAGAGAAAGAAGAAGAAAAAAAGAAAAAGAAGAAATAAAACAAGCAGAAGAAGATAAAGAAAAAGAGAGACAAGAAGAGGAATAAGAAGATGAAGAAGAAGATGAACAAAAAGAGAAGAAATAAGAGGAAGAGAAAAAAGAAAAGGAAGACGAAGAGGAAGCGAAAGAGAAGGAAAAAGATGCAGAAGAAAGAGAAGAAGAGAAAGTTGAAGAAGAAGAAGAAGTGGAAGAGAAAAAAGGAAGAGAACAAGGAAGAAGAAAAAAAAGACGAAGAAAAAGAAGAGAAATAAGAAAAGAAATAAGATGAGGAAGAAGAAGAAGGGGAGAGGAGGAAGAAGAAGAAGAATAGGAAGAACAAAAAGAAGACAAAGAAGAAGAAGAGAAAGAGGAAACGAAAGATGAGGAAGAGAAAAAGAAGATGAAGAAAAAAAGGAGGAGAAAGATGAAGGGAAGAAGGAAGAAGAAGAAGAAGAAAAAAAGATGAGAAAGAAGAAAAAGAGAAATAACAAGAGATGAAAGCAGAAAAATAGAAAGAATAAGAGAAAGAAGAAGACGAAAAAGAAGAAAATAAGAAAATAAGAGAAGGAAGATGACGAAGAGATAAATAAAATGAAGAAGTAGAAGAAACAGAAAAAGAAGATGAAGAAAAAAAGGAGGAGAAAAATGAAAAGAAGAAAAAAGAAGAGGAAAAAATATGAGAAAGAAGCTAAAGGGAAAGAACATGAGTTAAAAGAGGAAAAAGTGAAAATAATATAAAGAAGAAGAGAAAGAAGAAGACGAAGAAAAATAAGAAGACAAAGAAGAAGAAGAAAAGAAGAAAAGGAAGATGAGGAAGAGAAGAAGAAGATGAAGATGTAGAAGAAGCAGAAAAGGAAGATGAAAAAGAAGAGGAGGAGAAAGATGAAGAGAAGAAAGAACAAAAAGAAGAAAAACAGATATAAATAAGAGAAAGAGAAAGAACAAGAGATGAAAGAAGAAAAAGAGAAAGAAGAAGATAAAGAAGAGGCAGAACAAAAAGAGAAGAAATAAGAAGAGGACAAAAAATAAGATGAAGAAATTGAAGAAGAAGAAGAAAACGAGAAGGAATAAGAACAAAAGGAAAGTGAAGAAAAAGAAGAGAAAGAAAAGGAAGAAGAAGAGGAAGAGGACAAAGAAGAAGAAAAAGAAGAAAAGAATATGAAGAAGGAGAAAAAGGAAAAAAAGAAGACAAAGAAGAAGCAAAGAAGATGAAAAGAAGAGAAAGAGCGAGAAAAAAGAAGAAGAGAAAGAAGAAGAGAAAAAAGAAGGGAAAGAAGAAAAGAAAAAAGAAGAAGAAGATATAGGGGAAAAGGAGGAAGAATAAGGAGAATGAGAGGAAAAACATAAGGAAACGGAAGATGAAGGAGAAGAAGCAGAAGAATAAGAAGACGAAGAAGAAGAGGAAGAATAAAAGAGAGAAGAAGAAGAAAAAGAAGAAGAAAACGAAGATGGAGACGAAAAAACAAAGAAGAGGAAGAAAAAGAAGAAGATGAGGACGAAGAAGAAGAAGACGGGGAAGAAGCAGACGAAGAGGAAGACCAATAGGAAAAGGAAGAGGAATATGAAGAAAAGGAAGAAGAAGAAGAAGATAAATGCGAAGAAGGAGAAGAGGAAGCAGAAGAACGAAAAGAAGAAAAAGAAGAAGAGGAAAAAAAAAAGAAACAAATAAGAAGAAAAAGAAGATGTAGACGAAGAAAAAGAAAAAGAAGAGAACTAAGAAAAGAAATAAGATGGGGAAGAAGAAGAAGAAGAAGAGCAAGAGGAAAAGAAAGAGGAATATGAAGAAAAGGAAGAAGAAGAAGAAGAGAAAGAAGAAGGAGATAAATGCGAAGAAGGAGAAGAGAAACCAGAAGAGGAAGCAGAAGAACAAATAGAAGAAAAAGAAGGAGAGTGAGAAAAAAAGACGAAGTAGAAAAATAAGAAGAATAATAATAAGAAGAAAATGATGATGAAGAAGAAAAAGAGATAAAAGAAGAAGAAAAAGAAGAAGAAAAAGAAGAGAAATAAGAAAAGGATGAGGAAGAAGAAGAAGGGGGAGAGGAGGAAGAAGAAGAAGAAGAAGTGCAAGAGCAAGAGCAAGAGGAAGAGGTAGAGGAATATGTATAAGTGGGAGAAGATGAAAAAGAGGAAGAACAAAAAGAAGACGAAGATGAAGACGAAAAAGAAGAAACGAAAGATGAAGAAAAGAAAAAGAAAATGAAGAAGTAGAAGAAGAAAAAAAAGAGGAATAAGAAGAAGAGAAATAAGAAGAGAATGAAGATGGCAAAGAAGATGAAAAAGAAGAGCAGGAAGAAGAAGAGGAAAAGGAAGAGGAATATGAAGAAATGGAAGAAGAAGAAGAAGATAAATGCGAAGATGGAGAAGAGGAAGCAGAAAAACAAAAAGAATGAAAATAAGAAAGAAATAATAAGAAAAAAAGATAATGAAGAAGAAAAAGATATAAAAGAAGAAGAACAAGTAAGGAAACTCTAGTCGGAGGTGCCCGACTAGGAAATACCCTGAACCCAGCCTATCGGCGGCTTTAAATGCATTTCAAAGTTTATATATAATTATTTTAAATTAAATTAAAAAATTAAAAAAAAAACAAAAAAGATTAAGTAACTTGCATAAAAAAAGTTTTGACGTCAGCTTAGAGAATCGAACCCGAGACTTTATGTCGGCGATCATCGTTTCCATCAACACAGCCGTTGCAATACATAAGAGTGAGATAGCGAATTCCTAAGTACAGTTATTGAGCTACTGAGCTGCTGCTACTGAGCTGCTGAACTTCTGCTTAAAATTCATCCCCAATTTGTCTTTGTTGTTGTTGTTATGAATTCTTCGAATTTTCTAGAGCTTCTGCTGCTGTTGCCATGCGCGTGTGTACGTAAACGTTTGGTAAACGTTTCGTTTAATAACATAATGCATTTCATCTATTCATATGTATGTATGTACATACATATGTATATTATATTGACTTTATTTAAGTTATATCAATGTTACTCTTATTTTATATAATATATACATATATGTAAATATATACAGTATGTACATGTGTAAATACATATGTAGGATGTATATTACAAGCAACGCATACATACACACGCACACGCATACGCTCTGCTAACTGCGCAGTTTACTCAGCGACTTCGCTGCGCCAATATGTGCGTGTTATGGAAAATTAAATGCTTAATAACTTTTTTTGTAGATCGACTTTCTTAATCAAACTTGCGCAGCGTAATTATATCATTCATATGCGTGTATGTGCAAAAGCACAAGTCTGTAGTATTTGAAATAAGTGGTTTGAAAATTTGGGCGAAGGGGGCGTGGCATCCAAAATTTAACAAAAATCAAAATTGTATAAAAGTCCCATTAAGCTAAATACAAGATTTGGAGTCTCTAACTATAAAGATGTAGAAGATATAATTTTAAAACTGAAAATCGATTTCGTTTTTAATCGATAAAAAAAGAACGAGAAGAGTTATCGAATTTCTAAAACAAACTCGACCTGCGCGTGATATACACGAATCTATAAAAAAAAGTTCAAGTCTCTAGCTATTATAGGTTCTGAGATCCACGCGTTCAAACATACGGACAGACGGACAGACAGACAGACAGACAGACGGACAGGGCTCAATCGACTCGGCTTGTCGTCCTGATCAAGAATATATATACTTTATGGGGTCTGCCACGCCTCCTTCTGCCTGTTACATACATTTGGGCTGCAACAAAACCATTATACCCTGATTACCCATCTTTAATGGGTTCAGGGTATAAAAAGAATAAGAGAAAGAAGAAGAGGAACAAGAAGAGGAAGAAGAAAAACCAAAGAAGATAAAAGCAGAAGAAGGAGACATAGAAGAACGATGAAGAAATGGAAGCAAGAAGAAGAAAGAGAAGAGAACGAGAAGGAAGAAGAACGAAAAGAAAGTGAGGAAGAAGAAGAGAAAGAAGAAGAAGAAGAAGAAGAAGAAGAAGGGAATGATGAGGAACAGAAAAAGAAAGATGAAGAAAAAGAGGAGGAGAAAGGTGAAAAGAAGAAAGAAGAAGAAGAAGAAATAAGATGGGAAAAAAGAGAAAGGGAAAGAGGAAGATATGAAAGAAGAAGAAGGGAAAGAATAAGAGAAAGAACATGAGGAAGAAGAAGAGGGAGAGGAGGAAGAAGAAGAAGAATAGAACGAGAAGGAAGAAGAACGAAAAGAAAGTGAAGAAAAAGAAGAGAAAGATGAGAAGAAGAAGAAGAAGAATAAGAAGAAGAGGAAGAGAAGAAAGAAGAAGACGAAGAAGAGGAGAAAGAAGAATATGAAGAAAAGGAAGAAGAAGAAACAAAATCTATGAAGACGGCAGAAAAAGGAAATACATGAAGACTGAAGATCAGAAGCTATAAAGAGCACTGTAAAGATTGCAGAGAATATTGAATTAAATTAAAAAATTTAAAAAAACAAGTAAGGAAACTCCAGTCGGAGGTGCCCGACTAGGAAATACCCTGAACCCCGCCTATCGGCGGCTTTAAATGCACTTCAAAGTTTATATATTATTATTTTAAATTAAATTAAAAAATTAAAAAAAAAAAAAAAAGATTAAGTAACTTGCATAAAAAAGGTTTTGACGTCAGCTTAGAGAATCGAACCCGAGACTTTATGTCTGCGATCGTCGCTTCTACCAACACAGCCGTTGCAGTACATAAGAGTGAGATAGCGAATTCCTAAGTACAGTTATTGAGCTACTGAGCTACTGCTACTGAGCTGCTGAACTTCTGCTTAAAATTCATCCCCAATTTGTCTTTGTTGTTGTTGTTATGAATTCTTCGAATTTTCTAGTGCTTCTGCTGCTGTTGCCATGCGCGTGTTTACGTAAACGTTTGGTAAACGTTTCGTTTAATAACATAATGCATTTCATTTATTCATATGTATATTATATTGACTTTATTTAAGTTATATCAATCTTACTCTTATTTTATATATATGTAAATATATACAGTATGTACATGTGTACATACATATGTATGTATATTGTAAGCAACACATACATACACACGCACACGCATACGCTCTGCTAACTGCGCAGTTTACTCAGCGACTGCGCTGCGCCAATATGTGCGTGTTATGGGAAACTAAATGCTTAATAACTTTTTTTGTAGAACGACTTTCTTAATCAAACTTGCGCAGCGTAATTATATCATTCATATGCGTGTATCCGCAAAAGCACAAGTCTGTAGTATTTGAAATAAGTGATTTGAAAATTTGGGCGAAGGGGGCGTGGCATCCAAAACTTAACAAAAACAAAAATTGTATAAAAGTCCCATTAAGCTAAATACAAGATTTGGAGTCTCTAACTATAAAGATGTAGAAGATATAATTTTAAAACTGAAAATCGATTTCGTTTTTAATCGATAAAATAAGAGTTATCGAATTTCTAAAACAAACTCGACCTGCGCGTGATATACACGAATCTATAAAAAAAAGTTAAAATCTCTAGCTATTATAGATTCTGAGATCCACGCGTTCAAACATACGGACAGACGGACAGACAGACAGACGGACAGGGCTCAATCGACTCGGCTTGTCGTCCTGGTCAAGAATATATATACTTTATGGGGTCTGCCACGCCTTCTTCTGCCTGTTACATACATTTGGGCTGCAACAAAACCATTATACCCTGATTACCCATCTTTAATGGGTTCGGGGTATAAAAAGAATAAGAGAAAGAAGAAGAGGAATAAGAAGAGGAAGAACAAAAACAAAAGAAATAAGAAGAATAAGAAGAGGACATAGAAGAAGATGAAGAAATGGATGAAGAAGAAGAAGGAGAAGAGAACGAGAAGGAAGAAGAACGAAAAGAAAGTGAGGAAAAAGAAGAGAAAGAAGAAGAAGAAGAAGAAGAAGAAGGGAATGATGAGGAACAGAAAAAGAAGATGAAGAAAAAGAGGAGGAGAAAGGTGAAAAGAAGAAAGAAGAAGAAGAAGAAAAAAAATGGGAAAGAAGAGAAAGGGAAAGAGCAAGATATGAAAGAAGAAAAAGGGAAAGAATAAGAGAAAGAACATGAGGAAGAAGAAGAGGGAGAGGAGGAAGAAGAAGAAGAATAGAACGAGAAGGAAGAATAACGAAAAGAAAGTGAAGAAAAAGAAGAGAAAGAAGAAGAAGAAGAATAAGAAGAAGAGGAAGAGAAGAAAGAAGAAGACGAAGAAGAGGACAAAGAAGAATATGAAGAAAAGGAAGAAGAAGAAACAAAATATGAAGACGGAGAAAAAGGAAAAAAGAAGATGAAGAAGAAGCAAAAGAGACGAAAAAGAAGAGAAAGAACAAGAAAGAAGAAGAGGAAAAAGTAAGGAAACTCTAGTCGGAGGTGCCCGAGTGGGAAATACCCTGAACCCCGCCTATCAGCGGCTTTAAATGCACTTCAAATTTTGCATATAATTTTAAATTAAATTACAGAATTAAAAAAAAAAGATTAAGTAATTTGCATAAAAAAGGTTTTGACGCCAGCTTAGAGAATCGAACCCGAGAATTTATGTCGGCGATCATCGCTTCTACCAACACAGCCGTTGCAGTACATAAGAGTGAGATAGCTAATTCCTAAGTAAATTTATTGAGCTTCTGAGCTACTGCTACTGAGCTGCTGAACTTCTGCTTAAAATTCATCCCCAATTTGTCTTTGTTGTTGTTGTTATGAATTCTTCGAATTTTCTAGATGCTTCTGCTGCTGTTGCCACGCGCGTGTTTACGTAAACGTTTGGTAAACGTTTCGTTTAATAACATAATAGATTTGATCTTTGATCTTTGATCATACATACATATGTATATTATATTGACTTTATTTAAATTATATCAATGTTATTTTTATTTTATATATATGTATATAACTGTATGTACATACATACATATATACATGTACATATATTGCAAGTAACTCACATACACACGCACACGCATACGCTCTGCTAACTGCGCAGTTTACTCAGCGACTACGCTGCGCCAATATGTGCGTGTTATGGGAAACTAAATGCTTAATAACTTTTATTGTTGATCGACTTTCTTAATCAAACTTTCGCAGCGTAATTATATCATTCATATGCGTGTATCCGCAAAAGCACAAGTCCGTAGTACTTAAAATAAGTAATTTGAAAATTTGGGCGAAGGGGGCGTGGCATACAAAACTTAACAAAAACCAAATTTGTATAAAAGTCCCATTAAGCTAAATACAAGATTTGGAGTCTCTAACTATCAAGATATAGAAGATATAATTTTAAAACTGAAAATCGATTTCGTTTTTAATCGATAAAAAAAACGAGAAAAGTTATTGAATTTCTAAAGCAAACTCGACCTGCGCGTGATATACACGAATCTATAAAAAAAAAGTTCAAGTCTCTAGCTATTATAGGTTCTGAGATCCACGCGTTCAAACATACGGACAGACGGACAGACAGACAGACGGACAGGGCTCAATCGACTCGGCTTGTCGTCCTGATCAAGAATATATATACTTTATGGGGTCCTTCTGCCTGTTACATACATTTGGGCTGCAACAAAACCATTATACCCTTGATTACCCATTTTTAATGGGTTCAGGGTATAAAAAAGAGGATAAGGAGGAAGAAGAAGAGAAAGAAGAAGAGAATGAAAAAGAGAAAGAAGAAGAGGAATAAAAATATGAAGTAGGGGAAGAATGGACAAAGAAGAAGATGAAGAAATGGAAGAAGAAGAAGAAGAAGAGAATGAGAAGGAAGAAGAACCAAAAGAAAGTGAAGAAAAAGAAGAGAAAGAAGACGAAGAAGAAGAAGAGGAACAGAAGAAAGAAGAATAAGAAGAAGAAAAAAAGATGAGAAAGAAGAGAAAGAGAAAGCACAAGAGATGAAAGAAGAAAAAGGGAAAGAAGAAGAGTAAGAAAATGAAGAAGAGGAAGAACAAAAAGAGAAGAAATAAGAAGAGGACAAAGAAGATGAAGAAATGGAAGAAGAAGAGGAGAACAAGAAGGAAGATGAAGAAGAGGAGGAAGAAAAGAAAGAAGAAGAAGAGGACAACGAAGAAGATGAAGAAAATAAAGAAGAAGAAGAAAAAAACTATGAAGACGGAGAAAAAGGAAAAAAAGAAGGTGAAGAAGAAATAAAAGAGATGAAGAAGAAGAGAAAGAGCAAGAGAAAGAGCAAGAAAGAAGAAGAAGAGAAAGAAGACGAAAAAGAAGAAGACGAAAAAAAGGAAGGGAGAAGGAGGGAGAAGAAGAAGAAACAGAAAATGAAGACAAAGAAGAAGATGAAGAAATAGAAGAAGAAAAAGAAGAAGAAGACAAAGAGAATGAGAGGGAAGAAAAACGAAAAGAAAGTGAAGAAAAAAAATAGAAAGAAGAAGAAGAAGAGGAAGAGAAGAAAGAAGAAGAAGAAGAGGAGAAAGAAGAAGATAAAGAAAATGAAGAAGAAGAAGAAAAAAAAGAAGATGATGAAAAAGCAAATGATATGAAAAAGAAGTTAAAGAGAAAGAAAGAAGAAGAAGAGAAAGAAGAAGAGAAATAAGAAGAAGAAGAAGAAGATGAAGAAGTCGAAAAAGAGGAAGGGAGTGTAGTGTGTTATATGCAAAATAAGCATATGCCCACCATATTGTAGATAATACAATATGTACAGTGGTCATATGCCCTAGTTAAACCGCTTCTTCGGTTGTTGGATTTGAGCCTCCAATAGAAATTTCCGTTTCTGTATCGGTGAACATCTCGTCTCTGGCAAAACTGCAATTAACAAACTGCACTGAACCGGAGCCACAATTACCACGCGCTGTAAAGTAAAAAGAAGGAACAAAGCACCGCTGAATGCCAGGAGGGACGGAAAACGTATATTCTGATTGAGTGGAGTTAGAGTGAAATGGCAAAAAGAGGTGGGGTGCAAAATAAAATAAAGAAAAGAATAGCACACATTAAGTGGCTATTATATACAAAACAAGCACCACCTCCATGGGCAGTGCAAACTGCAACATGAACTTGACTTTTTAAAGTCATTAAAAAAGCAGGAAACTCAAGCTCACTCAGTTATACCTACAATAAAAATAATTGATAATAACCGACTAACTCCTCCTAAGCCACTACCACTTCCAAACGAGGAAAGAAGTGCCCAAAGGATTGCCAAGGAGAGTGTATACTGCGAGTATACATGCTGGACAAAAATTGGTGCGACGACCGGCACCAGTACCGCCTGAGCCCATAGGCCCCGAACATCTGCAGCAGAGAGTACAAGTGTGAAAGGCAGGCCGCCTTTTACACCATCGATGGAGCATCATCAAAAATTAATTTTAAATTTAAAATAAATTTAAAGAATAATGTTAAAATTAATAACATATATATAAGAAACAAAATTATTGTAAGAAATATTGTGAAATTGAGCGGAGCCTTATCTGCCCGATAGAAGTATAGCTTGTAAAGCTATACGAACCATTAGGTAGGGACATGTAAAAGGAATTTTTTTTCCCCCCCAGAGAAAAATTAACTATATCTAAACTTAAGAAAAATATTGTAAGTGGAAGCGATAACTGCATTGCTCGCTAAAGTATGGCCCGTGAAGTCATACGACAAAATAGGTAGGAGATCATTGTTAAGCATTTAAAAGAAAAAAAATGTATCCTTAATTTTTGTGTAAAGTGGAACATTTATATCTGTATATGTATCAAACTATTAAATCACGTTCCAACTAATAAATTTCGAGTTTCCCTTTAGTTCAGGATTTGTTTCCATTCTATGAACTGTTTGTTTCCTTCTTAGAATTGTCGCACACGACCCTAGGACGACTCTTATTATCTTTTATTTCGTAATTTTTTAAGTGAGCTTCTTGATTTCAAAATGGGAGGCCATGAGTCCAAGGTCAAAGAATAGCACAGCAGACGTGATTAACGTCATAGATCTTGTGGATCCTACACCACACCTAGGCACCCAAACTCAGCTATTAATTGTACTAGTAGTACTCACGGCCTTAAATCTCATACTAAAAGCGTATCTGATGTACAAAAGAACGCTCGAGCCAATGAGCTAGATAAGATTTAAAAAATATATATATATTTTTATATATTTTATTATATATTTTTGATTGGTAAAATTCTTGCAGCTTATCAAATGTCTTCAAATTGGTACATAAGAGAGAGAAATATTTCACTAGTAAAACAAGACTATGATCTTAAGAATGCATCCAGTAGAAGAGATAATACAGACCGTTGAACTGGGGACATTGAACATGTGTTACAGTTTTGCTCGTCAGTGTATATATACATCTCATCGACTAATGGAATGGAACGAAATATCGTCCATTATTAAACTTGAACGTCTTGAGTTTGACAAATCGTTTAAGTGCCTAAATAAATGTGCACCGATTTCAAACACAACGAAAGTAAAACACGTTCAATGTATGATAAACTCATATATTAACATTCGTGAGATAGTATATACTAATTTAAATAGATTAACGCCTACAACTATTTATTCCGAATATAATTAACACACCAGCCAGATTTCATGAGTCGGTATTACTGAATATCGAACCACAATCAAATCTTGAACAAAAACATTCAGTGGATATAGGAAACGAAGTAATCATGACGTCAACAGTAGAAAAAAACCGTCAATATGTGAGACAAGTCTCAACTTCAATCCCCGAATTTGATGGTAATAAACTATCACTCCAGCGCTTTCTAACAGCGTTAAGAATCACTGATAGGACTAAAGGAGATCAAGAAGATCTAGCCGTTGAAGTTATCAAATCAAAGATAACCGGCACAATCCTTTATATAGTACAAAACGAAACAACAATCCAGGATATTATTAGGAAACTCAATGATAACGTTAAAGGAGAGTCCTCTGATGTTATCAAAGCAAAACTACTAAATATAAAGCAAAAGGGTAAAACAGCATCGGAGTATATAACTGATATTGACAGTCGTACATTGACGAAGGTTTAGACCCAGGAAATGTTGATAAATTTTCGACCAAAGAGTCGATATCAGCTCTGATTCACAACTGTGAACATAAAAAGTTGCGTATAATACTAGAAGCTGGCAATTTCGGTAATTTTAATGATGTAATGGGTAAATATATCCATTGCAGCACAGAGATTACGGGAAGCGCCAACACTGTCTTTTATTACAGAGGCAACGGTAGTCGCAGTAACCAAAAAGGTTACAATAACCGCGGTTACAATAACTCAAACAGAGGTAATTACCAAAATAGAGGTAATTACCATTACAATCACAATAATAATAATAGAGGGAACAATAGAGGCTAAAATAGAGGAAGCTCTAGAGGCCGTGGTAACGCGAACAGAGGCCATAATCCCCAAAACAATGAAAACATACGAACTGCAGAAAGTAGTTCGGGAAACGAATAAATCCCTTAAGATATTCAGAGTGTGCGATAGTATACAACATCAATCTTAGTTCAGGATTATTTATAAAACTAAAAAACTTAAGCACAAACAATTCTCTCACTTTTTTAGTAGACACTGGTGCAAACGTTTCAATAATTAAAGAAAATGTCGATATTTTTGACAATGTTAACACAAACATATCAACTAAAATATCAGGAATCGGTGAAGGTTCAGTTTTTTCGAAAGGTTTAGCATTAGTAGAATTATCTACAGGAAAGTACATAATCCCACACAACTATCACTTAGTTGAACAAAACTTTCCAATCCCGAGCGATGGCATTGTAGGTATAGACTTCATAAAAAAATTAAATTGCCTATTAGATTGTACACATACTAGTGACACTCTAATAATTAGGCCAGATAATTTAAACCTACAAATAAAAATACCCATCACCCATAGTTGTGATAACAATGCCATTTTACTTCCAGCCCTCACTGAAGTAGTCCAACAGATTAAATTAGAATCGACAGAACAAACTGTTCTAATTCCGAATCAAGAAATTGAGAAAGGAGTACTTATTGGAAATACTATCTCCAGTAAAGAAAATATTGTTGTCCGAGTCCTAAATACAACAAGTGTAACCAAAATAATACACATTAATAATATAAAAACCGAAAGGCTAAGTGACTATGACATAGTCAAAGAAATTAGCAAAAACAGACACGAAGATGTCATAAAAAAAACTTACAAAAAACTTTCCACCACAATTCAAAGCAAAACTTGAAGATTTATGCACCCAGTATACAGACATATTCGGACCGGAAACCGAATCAATAACAACAAATAATTTTTATAAGCAAGAACTAAGATTGAATGATAATAATCCAGTATACACCAAAAACTATAGAATTCCACACGCACACAAAGAAGAAATCAATAAACAAGTTGAAAAGCTCATTCTAGATAAAATAGTTGAACCATCCACCTCAGAATATAATAGCCCGATATTGCTGGTACCTAAGAAAGGTCTACCAGGTTCTGCTACAAAAAGATGGCGATTAGTAGTAGATTTCCGCCAGATCAATAAAAGACTATTATCGGATAAATTTCCACTTCCCAGAATCGATGACATTCTCGACCAGTTAGGTAGAGCCAAATACTTTTCATGTCTAGACCTAATGTCTGGATTCCATCAAATAGAATTAAAAGAAAGATCTAGAGAACTAACGTCCTTTTAAACGAGCAGTGGCTCGTACCAATTCACAAGACTACCATATGGTCTTAAAATAGCGCCAAATTCTTTTCAAAGAATGATGACAATAGCTTTTCTGGACTCGACCCTTCGCAAGCATTCTTGTATATGGATGACTTAATAGTCATCGGTTGTTCGGAAAACCACATGATTAAAAACTTAATAAATGTTTTTGAACTATGTAGAAAAAAAAAACCTTAAGCTACATCCAGAAAATTGTAAATTCTTCATGCACCAAGTGCCTTTTCTAGGTCACAAGTGTACTGATCAAGGCATACTGACCGATGATAAAAAATATGACGTCATCGAAAAATATCCAGTCCCTACAGACGCGGATAGCGCTAGAAGATTATCGAATTTCTAAAACAAACTCGACCTGCGCGTGATATACACGAATCTATAAAAAAAAGTTCAAGTCTCTAGCTATTATAGGTTCTGAGATCCACGCGTTCGAACATACGGACAGACGGACAGACGGACATTGCTCAATCGACTCGGCTTGTCGTCCTGATCAAGAATATATATACTTTATGGGGTCTGCCACGCCTCCTTCTGCCTGTTACATACATTTGGGCTGCAACAAAACCATTATACCCTGATTACCCATTTTTAATGGGTTCAGGGTATAAAAAGAATAAGAGAAAGAAGAAGAGGAATAAGAAGTGGAAGAACAAAAACCAAAGAAATAAGAAGAAGAAGAAGAGGACATAGAAGAAGAGAAAGAAATGGATGAAGAAGAAGAAGGAGAATAGAACGAGAAGGAAGAAGAACGAAAAGAAAATGAGGAAAAAGAAGAGAAAGAAGAAGAAGAAGAAGAAGAAGGGAATGATGAGGAACAGAAAAAGAAGATGAAGAAAAAGAGGAGGAGAAAGGTGAAAAGAAGAAAGAAGAAGAAGAAGAAAAAAGATGGGAAAGAAGAGAAAGGGAAAGAGCAAGATATGAAAGAAGAAAAAGGGAAAGAATAAGAGAAAGAACATGAGAAAGAAGAAGAGAGAGAGGAGGAAGAAGAAGAAGAATAGAACGAGAAGGAAGAAGAACGAAAAGAAAGTGAAGAAAAAGAAGAGAAAGAAGAGAAAGAAGAAGAAGAAGAATAAGAAGAAGAGGAAGAGAAGAAAGAAGAAGACGAAGAAGAGGACAAAGAAGAATATGAAGAAAAGGAAGAAGAAGAAACAAAATATGAAGACGGAGAAAAAGGAAAAAAGAAGATGAAGAAGAAGCAAAAGAGATGAAAGAGAAGAGAAAGAACAAGAAAGAAGAAGAGGAAAAAGTAAGGAAACTCTAGTCGGAGGTGCCCGAGTAGGAAATACCTTGAACTCCGCCTATCAGCGGCTTTAAATGCACTTCAAATTTTGCATATAATTTTAAATTAAATTAAAGAATTAAAAAAAAAGATTAAGTAACTTGCATAAAAAAGGTTTTGACGCCAGCTTAGAGAATCGAACCCGAGAATTTATGTCGGCGATCATCGCTTCTACCAACACAGCCGTTGCAGTACATAAGAGTGAGATAGCTAATTCCTAAGTACAGTTATTGAGCTACTGAGCTGCTGAACTTCTGCTTAAAATTCATCCCCAATTTGTCTTTGTTGTTGTTGTTATGAATTCTTCGAATTTTCTAGAGCTTCTGCTGCTGCGTTTAATAACATAATGCATTTCATCTATTCATATGTATGTATGTACATACATATGTATATTATATTGACTTTATTTAAGTTATATCAATGTTACTCTTATTTTATATATATGTAAATATATACAGTATGTACATGTGTACATACATATGTATGTATATTGCAAGCAACGCATACATACACACGCACACGCATACGCTCTGCTAACTGCGCAGTTTACTCAGCGACTTCGCTGCGCCAATATGTGCGTGTTATGGGAAACTAAATGCTTAATAACTTTTTTTGTAGATCGACTTTCTTAATCAAACTTGCGCAGCGTAATTATATCATTCATATGCGTGTATCTGCAAAAGCACAAGTCTCTAGTATTTGAAATAAGTGTTTTGAAAATTTGGGCGAAGGGGGCGTGGCATCCAAAATTTAACAAAAATCAAAATTGTATAAAAGTCCCATTAAGCTAAATACAAGATTTGGAGTCTTTAACTATAAAGATGTAGAAGATATAATTTTAAAACTGAAAATCGATTTCGTTTTTAATCGATAAAAAAGAACGAGAAGAGTTATCGAATTTCTAAAACAAACTCGACCTGCGCGTGATATACACGAATCTATAAAAAGAATCTAAAAAAAGTTCAAGTCTCTAGCTATTATAGGTTCTGAGATCCACGCGTTCAAACATACGGACAGACGGACAGACAGACAGACGGACAGGGCTCAATCGACTCGGCTTGTCGTCCTGATCAAGAATATATATACTTTATGGGGTCTGCCACGCCTCCTTCTGCCTGTTACATACATTTGGGCTGCAACAAAACCATTATACCCTGATTACCCATTTTTAATGGGTTCAGGGTATAAAAAAAAGGATAAGGAGGAAGAAGAAGAGAAAGAAGAAGAGAATGAAAAAGAGAAAGAAGAAGAGGAATAAAAAGATGAAGTAGGGGAAGAATGGACAAAGAAGAAGATGAAGAAATGGAAGAAGAAGAAGAAGAAGAAGAGAATGAGAAGGAAGAAGAACCAAAAGAAAGTGAAGAAAAAGAAGAGAAAGAAGACGAAGAAGAAGAAGAGGAACAGAAGAAAGAAGAATAAGAAGAAGAAAAAAAGATGAGAAAGAAGAGAAAGAGAAAGCACAAGAGATGAAAGAAGAAAAAGAGAAAGAAGAAGAGTAAGAAAATGAAGAAGAGGAAGAACAAAAAGAGAAGAAATAAGAAGAGGACAAAGAAGATGAAGAAATGGAAGAAGAAGAGGAGAACGAGAAGGAAGATGAAGAAGAAGAGGAAGAAAAGAAAGAAGAAGAAGAGGACAACGAAGAAGATGAAGAAGAAGAAGAAGAAAAAAACTATGAAGACGGAGAAAAAGGAAAAAAAGAAGGTGAAGAAGAAATTAAAGAGATGAAGAAGAAGAGAAAGAGCAAGAGAAAGAGAAAGAAAGAAGAAGAAGAGAAAGAAGACGAAAAAGAAGAAGACGAAAAAAAGGAAGGGAGAAAGAGGGAGAAGAAGAAGAAAAAGAAAATGAAGACAAAGAAGAAGATTAAGAAATAGAAGAAGAAAAAGAAGAAGAAGATGAAGAGAATGAGAGGGAAGAAAAACGAAAAGAAAGTGAAGAAAAAAAATAGAAAGAAGAAGAAGAAGAGGAAGAGAAGAAAGAAGAAGAAGAAGAGGAGAAAGAAGAAGATAAAGAAAATGAAGAAGAAGAAGAAAAAAAAGAAGATGATGAAAAAGCAAATGATATGAAAAAGAAGTTAAAGAGAAAGAAAGAAGAAGAAGAGAAAGAAGAAGAGAAATAAGAAGAAGAAGAAGAAGACGAAGAAGTCGAAAAAGAGGAAGGGAGTGTAGTGTGTTATATGCAATATAAGCATATGCCCACCATATTGTAGTGTATACAATATGTAAAGTGGTCATATGCCTTAACTAAACGTTAGAGTATCAAGCGCATAAACATAGAGACACTTTGTCGCTTTGTTTACATAACATAACCACCGCCAAGTGCTGTAATATGATCAGCCGCTTATATGTGGACTGGCCTGCAGCGTGAGATCTGCAGCGTAAGCACTATGACGTTCTGACCATTCGGTCCCAAGCACATGTCAATGTATATGCCTTCTGCATGTGCATATAATAATATATACAAATACTTATGTACTTTAGGCTAAGTCAATATCGAATAAAGAAAGACCGATTCATTATGTATGAAGACGTCAAAGACACAAGTCTGGTTGTTTAATTATTACATGGCGACCGTAACTCGTGACGTCGTCGACGTCAGTACAGCAACAGCAGCAGGCACCAGCAAACAAACAACAACAACAGCAAAGCGCCGCTGAATGCCAGGTGTTCTTATCCGGGAAGGCAAAAGATTCTTGCAGACGGTTATGCAGAATAACATCAACACCAACTTGAACATTCGGATCTGTGACTTCATCCGCTTCTTCGGTCGATGGATTTGAGCCTGCAATAGAAATTTCCGTTCCTGTATCGGTGAACATCTCGTCTCTGGCAAAACTGCAATTAACAAACTGCACTGAACCGGAGCCACAATTACCACGCGCTGTAAAGTAAAAAGAAGGAACAAAGCACCGCTGAATGCCAGGAGGGACGGAAAACGTATATTCTGATTGAGTGGAGTTAGAGTGAAATGGAAAAAAGAGGTGGGGTGCAAAATAAAATAAAGAAAAGAATAGCACACATTAAGTGGCTATTATATACAAAACAAGCACCACCTCCATGGGCAGTGCAAACTTCAACATGAACTTGACTTTTTAAAGTCATTAAAAAAGCCAGAAACTCAAGCTCACTCAGTTATACCTACAATAAAAATAATTGATAATAACCGACTAACTCCTCCTAAGCCACTACCACTTCCAAACGAGGAAAGAAGTGCCCAAAGGATTGCCAAGGAGAGTGTATACTGCGAGTATACATGCTGGACTAAAATTGGTGCGACGACCGGCACCAGTACCGCCTGCGCCCATAGGCCCCGGACATCTGCAGCAGAGAGTACAAGTGTGAAAGGCAGGCCGCCTTTTACACCATCGATGGAGCATCATCAAAAATTAATTTTAAATTTAAAATAAATTTAAAGAATAATGTTAAAATTAATAACATATATATAAGAAACAAAATTATTGTAAGAAATATTGTGAAATTGAGCGGAGCCTTATCTGCCCGATAGAAGTATAGCTTGTAAAGCTATACGAACCATTAGGTAGGGACATGTAAAAGGAATTTTTTTTCCCCCCCAGAGAAAAATTAACTATATCTAAACTTAAAAAAAATAAAAATAATATAAGTGAAAAATAAATAATAATATAAGTGGAAGCGATAACTGCATTGCTCGCTAAAGTATGACCCGTGAAGTCATACGACAAAATAGGTAGGAGATCATTGTTAAGCATTTAAAAAAAAAATGTATCCTTAATTTTTGTGTAAAGTGGAACATTTATATATGTATATGTATCAAATTATTAAATCACGTTCCAACTAATAAATTTCGAGTTTCCCTTTAGTTCAGGATTTGTTTCCATTCTATGAACTGTTTGTTTCCTTCTTAGAATTGTCGCACACGACCCTAGGACGACTCTTATTATCTTTTATTTCGTAATTTTTTAAGTGAGCTTCTTGATTTCAAAATGGGAGGCCATGAGTCCAAGGTCAAAGAATAGCACAGCAGACGTGATTAACGTCATAGATCTTGTGGATCCTACACCACACCTAGGCACCCTAACTCAGCTATTAATTGTACTAGTAGTACTCACGGCCTTAAATCTCATACTAAGAGCGTATCTGATATACAAAAGAACGCTCAGAAAGAGATACCTTAGTCGAGCCAATGAGCTAGATAAGATTAAAAAAAAAAAAAAAAAATATATATATATATATATATATATATATATATATATATATACATCTCATCGACTAATGGAATGGAACGAAATATCGTCCATTATTAAACTTGAACGTCTTGAGTTTGACAAATCGTTTAAGTGCCTAAATAAATGTGCACCGATTTCAAACACAACGAAAGTAAAACACGTTCAATGTATGATAAACTCATATATTAACATTCGTGAGATAGTATATACTAATTTAAATAGATAACCGGCACAATCCTTTATATAGTACAAAACGAAACAACAATCCAGGATATTATTAGGAAACTCAATGATAACGTTAAAGGAGAGTCCTCTGATGTTATCAAAGCAAAACTACTAAATTTAAAGCAAAAGGGTAAAACAGCATCGGAGTATATAACTGATATTGACAGTCGTACATTGACGAAGGTTTAGACCCAGGAAATGCTGATAAATTTTCGACCAAAGAGTCGATATCAGCTCTGATTCACAACTGTGAACATAAAAAGTTGCGTATAATACTAGAAGCTGGCAATTTCGGTAATTTTAATGATGTAATGGGTAAATATATCCATTGCAGCACAGAGATTACGGGAAGCGCCAACACTGTCTTTTATTACAGAGGCAACGGTAGTCGCAGTAACCAAAAAGGTTACAATAACCGCGGTTACAATAACTCAAACAGAGGTAATTACCAAAATAGAGGTAATTACCATTACAATCACAATAATAATAATAGAGGGAACAATAGAGGCCAAAATAGAGGAAGCTCTAGAGGCCGTGGTAACGCGAACAGAGGCCATAATCCCCAAAACAATGAAAACATACGAACTGCAGAAAGTAGTTCGGGAAACGAATAAATCCCTTAAGATATTCAGAGTGTGCGATAGTATACAACATCAATCTTAGTTCAGGATTATTTATAAAACTAAAAAACTTAAGCACAAACAATTCTCTCACTTTTTTAGTAGACACTGGTGCAGACATTTCAATAATTAAAGAAAATGTCGATATTTTTGACAATGTTAACACTAACATATCAACTAAAATATCAGGAATCGGTGAAGGTTCAGTTTTTTCGAAAGGTTTAGCATTAGTAGAATTATCTACAGGAAAGTACATAATCCCACACAACTATCACTTAGTTGAACAAAACTTTCCAATCCCGAGCGATGGCATTGTAGGTATAGACTTCATAAAAAAATTAAATTGCCTATTAGATTGTACACATACTAGTGACACTCTAATAATTAGGCCAGATAATTTAAACCTACAAATAAAAATACCCATCACCCATAGTTGTGATAACAATGCCATTTTACTTCCAGCCCTCACTGAAGTAGTCCAACAGATTAAATTAGAATCGACAGAACAAACTGTTCTAATTCCGAATCAAGAAATTGAGAAAGGAGTACTTATTGGAAATACTATCTCCAGTAAAGAAAATATTGTTGTCCGAGTCCTAAATACAACAAGTGTAACCAAAATAATACACATTAATAATATAAAAACCGAAAGGCTAAGTGACTATGACATAGTCAAAGAAATTAGCAAAAACAGACACGAAGATGTCATAAAAAAAACTTACAAAAAACTTTCCACCACAATTCAAAGCAAAACTTGAAGATTTATGCACCCAGTATACAGACATATTCGGACCGGAAACCGAATCAATAACAACAAATAATTTTTATAAGCAAGAACTAAGATTGAATGATAATAATCCAGTATACACCAAAAACTATAGAATTCCACACGCACACAAAGAAGAAATCAATAAACAAGTTGAAAAGCTCATTCTAGATAAAATAGTTGAACCATCCACCTCAGAATATAATAGCCCGATATTGCTGGTACCTAAGAAAGGTCTACCAGGTTCTGCTACAAAAAGATGGCGATTAGTAGTAGATTTCCGCCAGATCAATAAAAGACTATTATCGGATAAATTTCCACTTCCCAGAATCGATGACATTCTCGACCAGTTAGGTAGAGCCAAATACTTTTCATGTCTAGACCTAATGTCTGGATTCCATCAAATAGAATTAAAAGAAAGATCTAGAGAACTAACGTCCTTTTAAACGAGCAGTGGCTCGTACCAATTCACAAGACTACCATATGGTCTTAAAATAGCGCCAAATTCTTTTCAAAGAATGATGACAATAGCTTTTCTGGACTCGACCCTTCGCAAGCATTCTTGTATATGGATGACTTAATAGTCATCGGTTGTTCGGAAAACCACATGATTAAAAACTTAATAAATGTTTTTGAACTATGTAGAAAAAAAAAACCTTAAGCTACATCCAGAAAATTGTAAATTCTTCATGCACCAAGTGCCTTTTCTAGGTCACAAGTGTACTGATCAAGGCATACTGACCGATGATAAAAAATATGACGTCATCGAAAAATATCCAGTCCCTACAGACGCGGATAGCGCTAGAAGATTCGTTGCGTTTTGCAATTACTATAGACGTTTCACCAAAAATTTCGCCGATTATTGGTCCGATCAATGGTCCGATGAATGCCAAAATGCATTCGAGTATTTAAAAAAGGCTTTAAGTAAACCCATATTATTGAAATATCCAGATTTCGATAAAGAGTTTTGCATAATTACTGATGCAAGTAAAAACGCTTGTGGAGCTGTCCTAACACAGAACTATGGAGATAAACAACTCCCAGTTGCATATGCTTCACGCTCATTCACTAAAGGTGAAAGCAACAAATCAACTACAGAACAAGAGTTAGCAACCATCCACTGGGCAATTACATATTTCAGACCATACATATATGGAAAACATTTCACAGTAAAAACAGATCACAGGCTATTAACCTATTTGTTTTCAATGACAAATCCAAGTTCAAAACTCACTAGAATGAGACTAGAACTAGAAGAATACGATTTCACAGTGGAGTATCTCAAGGGAAAAGACAACTTCGTGGCAGATGCATTATCAAGGATTACAATATCCGATTTAAAAGACATACATAGAAAAGTCCTGAAAGTCACCACCAGGCAACAGTATAGACAGAAAAAATCCTGCGCAGGAAAAGATCAAAAAGATTTGCCAATGAAAACTCTTGACAACGCTTCTAAGCCCAACGTATATGAAGTCATTAGTAATAACGAAGTGCGGAAAGTAGTGGCCTTGCTAATAAAAAATCAGATATGTTTTTTGAAACATGGAAGAAAAATAATAGCAAGAATTGATGTTAGCGATTTGTATACCAATGGAAATCTTGACTTAGGTCAGTTCTTCCAAAGGCTTGAGATGCAAACCGGTATACTTTATATCAGCCAACTCAAAGTGGCACCGAGCAATAAGATCTTTGAATTAATTTCAATTGAATCTTTCAAAAATATGGGCAATAAAATATTGAATATTTTAAGAGTAGCGCTACTCAAGCCGGTGACCCTAGTAGAAAATAAAAAAGATCAAGAAGCGATACTGTCTAAATTTCATGACGATCCAACTCAAGGAGGTCATAATGGCATTAGAAGAATGCTAGCTAAAATAAAACGACATTACTATTTGAAAAATATGACTCGTCATATCAAAGAGTACGTACGTAAATGTCAAAAATGCCATAAATCGAAAATAACAACTCATATAAAGACCCCAATGATTATAACTGAAACACCAACTATAGCTTTTGACAGAGTGATAGTAGATACTATAGGTCCACTATCACGCTCAGAGAATGGTAATGAATATGCAGTTTCGCTAATATACGATTTAACTAAGTATTTAGTAACCATTCAAATTCCAAATAAAAGTGCAACAACCGTTTGAAAACTTTATTCTAAAGTACGGTCCAATGAAGACGTTCATTACGGACATGGGAACAGAATATAAGAATTCAGTAATAACTGACTTGTGCAAATATTTGAAGATAGACAACATAACGTCTACTGCACATCATCATCAAACTTTAGGTACAATAGAACGAAATCATAGGACATTCAATGAATATGTTCGTTCATATATATCTGCAGACAAAACTGATTGGGATGTTTGGATACAATATTTCATATACTGTTTCAATACAACACCCTTGGTAACACACGACTATTGTCCATACGAACTAGTATTTGGAAGATTACTAAGATAGTTCGTAGATTTTAATAAAACCACTAGAATAGACCCATTACATAATGTAGATGATTACGCTAAAGAAGTTAAGTTTAGATTAGAAATAGCTTATAAAAGAGCAAGAATAGCTCTAGACAATAGTAAAGCTAGAAATAAAAAGCAATACGATAATAAAATATCAGATGTAAGCATAGAAATAGGAAATAAAGTTCTATTAAAAAATTACGCAGGACACAAGTTAGATCCTACATATATAGGACCATTTGAGGTAATAGCTATAGATAATAAAGATAATATTACAATTAGGGATGGATCTTCGTCTTCATCTTCTTTTTCGTTTTCAACTTCTTCGTCTTCTTCTTTTTCTTTCCCTTCTTCTTTCTCTTCTTCTTCTTTCTTGCTCTTTCTCTTGCTTTTTAACTTCTTTTTCATCTCTTTTGCTTCTTCTTCATCTTCTTTTTTCTTTTTCTCCTTCTTTATATTTTTTTTCTTCTTCTTCTTCCTTTTGTTCATCTTCTTCTTTGTCCTCTTCTTTTCTTTCTTCTCATCCTCTTCTTCTTTTTCTTTCTCTTCTTTTTCTTCACTTTCTTTTCGTTCTTTCGTCTTTCTCGTTCTCTTCTTCTTCTTCCATTTCTTCATCTTCCTTGTCCTATTCCTATTGCTTCTCTCTTTGTTCTTCCTCTTCTTCATCTTCTTTCTCTTCTTCTTTTTCTTTTTCTTCTTTAATCTCTTGTTCTTTCTCTTTCTCTTATTTTTATCTTTTTTTCTTCTTATTGTTCTTTCTTCTCTTCATCATTCTCCGCCCCTTCTTCTTCATATTCTTTTTCTGCTTCTTCTACTTGTTCATCTTCTTTTTCTCTTTCTCTTCTTCTCCTTCCTTATCTTATTTCTTTTATTATTTCTCTTCTCTTTCTTTTGCTTCGTTTTCATTTTGTTTTTCTTCCTCTTTATCTTCCTTTTATTGTTCTTCATCTCCTTCTTTTATCACTTCCTCTTCTTTTTCTTTTTTTCTTCTTCTTTCTCTTTTTCTTCCTCATCATCGTTTTCTTCTTATTATTATTTTTTTATTTTTCTTCTTCGTCTTTTTTCTGCCTCTTCTTCTTTTTCTTTTTTTTTGTTCTTCTGCTTTCTCTTCTGGTTCCTCTTCTCCTTCTTGGCATTTATCTTCTTATTTTGTCTCTTCTTCTTCTTCTTCCTTTTCTTCATATTCCTCTTCCTCTTTCTCTTCTTTTTCTTACTCATCTTCTTTGTCTTCATCTTCTTTTTCTTCTTCTTTTTCTTCTTGTTCTTCTCTCTCTTCTTCTTCCTCTTTTTCTTCGTCTTCTTCTTCTGCTTCTCCTTCTTCCTCTTCTTCTTTCGCTTCTTATTCCTCTTCCTTTTCATCCTCCGTTTCTTCATTTTTTCCTCTTATTCTCCTTATTCTTCTTCCTTTTCCTTTTCCCTTATATCCTCTCCTTCTTCATCTTCTTTTTTCTCTTCTTCTTCTTCGTCTCCTTTTTCTTCTTCTTCTTCATTTAATTCATCTTTTCTTTCGTCTTCTTCTTGTTCTTTCTATTTATCTTTTCCTTTTTCTTCTTCTTCGTCTTCTTGCTATTCTTCGTTCTTTTCTTCTTCTTTCTTGTTCTTTCTCTTGCTCTTTCTCTTCTTTTTCATCTATTTTGATTCTTCTTCATCTTCTTTTTCCTTTTTCTCCTTATTCATATTTGTTTTCTTCTCCTTTTTCTTCTCCCTTTTCTTCACCTTCTTTGTCCTCTTCTTCTTCTACTTATTTCTTCTTTTTTTTGCACTTCCTCTTTCTCTTTTTCTCCTTTCATCTTTTGTTCTTTCTCTTTCTCTTCTTTCATCTCTTGTTCTTTTTTTTTTATTCTTTCTCATCTTTTTTCTTCTTCTTCTTCTTTCTTCTCTTCATCTTTCTCCTCCTTTTTTCTTTATCTTCTTTTTCTGCTTCTTCTACATCTTCATCTTCTTTTTCTCTTCCTCATCTTTCTTTGCTTCTTTCTCTTCTTCTTCTTCGTCCTCTTCTTCTTCTTTCCCTTCTGCTTCTTTCTTGCTCTTTAACTTCTTTTCATCTCTTTTGCTTTTTTTTCATCTTCTTTTTTCCTTATTCTCCTTCTTAATATTTTTTTCTGCTTCTTCTTCCTTTTGTTCATCTTCTTCTTTGTCCTCTTCTTTTCTTTCTTCTCATCCTCTTCTTCTTCTTTTTCTTTCTCTTTTTTTTCTTCACTTTCTTTTCGTTCTTTCGTCTTTCTCGTTCTCTTCTTCTTCTTCCGTTTTTTCATCTTCCTATTCCTATTGCTTTTCTCTTTGTTCTTCCTCTTCTTCATCTTCTTTCTCTTTTTCTTTTTCTTCTTTCATCTCTTGTTCTTTCTCTTTCTCTTATTTTTATCTTTTTTTCTTCTTCTTGTTCTTTCTTCTCTTCATCTTTCTCCGTCCCTTCTTCTTCATATTCTTTTTCTGTTTCTTCTAGTTGTTCATCTTCTTTTTCTCTTCCTCTTCTTCCTTTTCTTCTTTTCTTCTTCTTCTTTCTCTTTTTCGTCTTTCATCTCTTGTTCTTTCTTTTTCTATTCTTTTTAATTTTTTTTGCTTCTTCTTCTTCTTTCTTCGCTTCATTTTTCTCCTCTGCATTTTCCTCTTCCTCTTCTTTTTCTTACTCATCTTCTTCTACTTCTACTTCTTTTTCCTCCCCTTCCTCTTCTTCTTCTTCTTCATCTTCTTTTACTTATTCTTCTTCTTCCTTTAATTCATCTTCTCCTTCATCTTCTTGTTGTTCTTCCTCTGTAATAATTAAACAACCAGACTTGTGTCTTTGACGTCTTCATACATAATGAATCGGCCTTTCTTTATTCGATATTGACTTAGCCTAAAGTACATAAGAGAGTATATAGTTCTGTCGCTCAAAGCAGCGGTAGAACGGGAGTATATAGCGTGTCATATGTATTTGTATATATTATTATATGCACATGCAGAAGGCATATACATTGACATGCGCTTGGGACCGAATGGTCAGAACGTCATAGTGCTTACGCTGCAGATCTCACGCTGCAGGCCAGTCCACATATAAGCGGCTGATCATATTACAGCACTTGGCGGTGGTTATGTTTATGCGCTTGATACTCTTACATCTAGTTAGGGTATATGACCACTTTACATATTGTATACACTACAATATGGTGGGCATATGCTTATTTTGCATATAACACACTACTCCCTTTTTACAGAAATAACGTAATATTAATATGAAGGTATTTAATATTCTATTGTATAACTATTGGACTTATAATTAATTTATATAATGAAATATATATTTTTATGTTTGTATTATTATTATTGTATATATATAAATTTTTTTTTTTTTTTTTTTTTTAATATTAGAAGTTTGATTTGAGTTGTATATATATATTTTATTTTGTGGATGAATGTATTGAAATATGTATATGTAACAGAAATTTTGTTTGTTAATAATTCATTTCGAAGTTTATTTTTGAACTTTTAGCCTATCCTTATGAACTTTTTGTTTCTTATTCTTGCCATCCCTAATTGTAATATTATCTTTATTATCTATAGCTATTATCTCAAATGGTCCTATATATGTAGGATCTAACTTGTGTCCTGCGTCATTTTTTAATAGAACTTTATTTCCTATTTCTATGCTTACATCTGATATTTTATTTTCGTATTGCTTTTTTTTCTTGTTCTTTTATAAGCTATTTCTAATCTAAACTTAACTTATTTAGCCTAATCATCTACATTATATAATGGGTCTATTCTAGTGGTTATATTAAAATCTACTAACTGTCTTGGTAATCTTCCAAATACTAGTTCGTATGGACAATAGTCTTGTGTTAGCGAGGGTGTTGTATTGAAACAGTATGTGAAATATTGTATCCAAACATCCCAATCGGTTTTGTCTGCAGATATATATGAACGAACATATTCATTGAATGTCCTATGACTTCGTTCTATTGTACCTAAGGTTTGATGATGATGTGCAGTAGACGTTATGTTGTCTATCTTCAAATATTTGCACAAGTCAGTTATTACTGAATTCTTATATTCTGTTCCCATGTCCGTAATGAACGTCTTCATTGGACTGTACTTTTGAATAAAGTTTTCAAATATAGCTTTGGAAACGGTTGTTGCACTTTTATTTGGAATTGGAATGGTTACTAAATACTTAGTTAAATCGCATATTAGCGTAACTGCATATTCATTACCATTCTCTGAGCGTGGTAGTGGACCTATAGTATCTACTATCACTCTGTCAAAAGCTATAGTTGGTGTTTCAGTTATAATCATTGGGGTCTTTATATGAGTTGTTATTTTGGATTTATGGCATTTTTGACATTTACGTACGTACTCTTTGATATGACGAGTCATATTTTTCAAATAGTAATGTCGTTTTATTTTAGCTAGCATTCTTCTAATGCCATTATGACCTCCTTGAGTTGGATCGTCATGAAATTTAGACAGTATCGCTTCTTGATCTTTTTTATTTTCTACTAGGGTCACCGGCTTGAGTAGCGCTACTCTTAAAATATTCAATATTTTATTGCCCATATTTTTGAAAGATTCAATTGAAATTAATTCAAAGATCTTATTGCTCGGTGCCACTTTGAGTTGGCTGATATAAAGTATACCGGTTTGCATCTCAAGCCTTTGGAAGAACTGACCTAAGTCAAGATTTCCATTGGTATACAAATCGCTAACATCAATTCTTGCTATTATTTTTCTTCCATGTTTCAAAAAACATATCTGATTTTTTATTAGCAAGGCCACTACTTTCCGCACTTCGTCATTACTAATGACTTCATATACGTTGGGCTTAGAAGCGTTGTCAAGAGTTTACATTGGCAAATCTTTTTGATCTTTTCCTGCGCAGGATTTTTTCTGTCTATACTGTTGCCTGGTGGTGACTTTCAGGACTTTTCTATGTATGTCTTTTAAATCGGATATTGTAATCCTTGATAATGCATCTGCCACGAAGTTGTCTTTTCCCTTGAGATACTCCACTGTGAAATCGTATTCTTCTAGTTCTAGTCTCATTCTAGTGAGTTTTGAACTTGGATTTGTCATTGAAAACAAATAGGTTAATAGTCTGTGATCTGTTTTTACTGTGAAATGTTTTCCATATATGTATGGTCTGAAATATGTAATTGCCCAGTGGATGGTTGCTAACTCTTGTTCTGTAGTTGATTTGTTGCTTTCACCTTTAGTGAATGAGCGTGAAGCATATGCAACTGGGAGTTGTTTATCTCCATAGTTCTGTGTTAGGACAGCTCCACAAGCGTTTTTACTTGCATCAGTAATTATGCAAAACTCTTTATCGAAATCTGGATATTTCAATAATATGGGTTTACTTAAAGCCTTTTTTAAATACTCGAATGCATTTTGGCATTCATCGGACCATTGAAATTTGGCCTTTTTTTTACATAATCGTGCTATGTGCCGTGAATAATCGGCGAAATTTTTGATGAAACGTCTATAGTAATTGCAAAACGCAACGAATCTTCTAGCGCTATCCGCGTCTGTAGGGACGGGATATTTTTCGATGACGTCATATTTTCTTCTTCTTCTCCTTCTTCCTCTTCTTCTTTCGCTTTTTATTCCTCTCCCTTTTTATACCCTAAACCCATTAAAAATGGGTAATCAGGGTATAATGGTTTTGTTGCAGCCCATATGTATGTAACAGGCAGAAGGAGGCGTGGCAGACCCCATAAAGTATATATATTCTTGATCAGGACGACAAGCCGAGTCGATTGAGCCCTGTCCGTCTGTCTGTCTGTCCGTCTGTCCGTCTGTCAGTCTGTCCGTCCGTCCGTCTGTCCGTCTGTCCGTCTGTCCGTATGTTTGAACGCGTGGATCTCAGAACCTATAATAGCTAGAGACTTGAACTTTTTTTTTATAGATTCGTGTATATCACGCGCAGGTCGAGTTTGTTTTAGAAATTCGATAACTCTTCTCGTTTTTTTTTATCGATTAAAAACGAAATCGATTTTCAGTTTTAAAATTATATCTTCTACATCTTTATAGGTAGAGACTCCAAATCTTGTATTTAGCTTAATGGGACTTTTATACAATTTTGATTTTTGTTAAATTTTGGATGCCACGCCCCCTTCGCCCAAATTTTCAAACCACTTATTTCAAATACTACAGACTTGTGCTTTTGCACATACACGCATATGAGTGATATAATTACGCTGCGCAAGTTTGATTAAGAAAGTCGATCTACAAAAAAAGTTATTAAACATTTAATTTTCCATAACACGCACATATTGGCGCAGCGAAGTCGCTGAGTAAACTGCGCAGTTAGCAGAGCGTATGCGTGTGCGTGTGTATGTATGCGTTGCTTGCAATATACATACATATGTATGTACACAAGTACATACTGTATATATTTACATATATGTATATATGTATGTATACATGTACATATATAAAATAAGAGTAACATTGATATAACTTAAATAAAGTCAATATAATATACATATGTATGTACATACATACATATGAATAGATGAAATGCATTATGTTATTAAACGAAACGTTTACCAAACGTTTACGTACACACGCGCATGGCAACAGCAGCAGAAGCTCTAGAAAATTCGAAGAATTCATAACAACAACAACAAAGACAAATTGGGGATGAATTTTAAGCAGAAGTTCAGCAGCTCAGTAGCTCAATAACTGTACTTCTCACTCTTATGTATTGCAACGGCTGTGTTGATAGAAACGATGATCGCCGACATAAAGTCTCGGGTTCGATTCTCTAAGCTGACGTCAAAACTTTTTTTATGCAAGTTACTTAATCATTTTTGTTTTTTTTTTAATTTTTTAATTTAATTTAAAATTATATATAAACTTTGAAGTGCATTTAAAGCCGCCGATAGGCGGGGTTCAGGGTATTTCCTAGTCGGGCACCTCCGACTAGAGTTTCCTTACTTGTTCTTCTTGTTCTTCTCTCTCTTCTTCTTCCTCTTATTTTTCGTCTTCTTCTTCTGCTTCTCTATCTTCCTCTTCTTCTTTCGTTTCTTATTCCTCTTCCTTTTCATCTTCCGTTTCTTCACCTTTTTTCTCTTATTCTCCTTATTCTGCTTCCTTTTCCTTTTCCCTTATATCCTCTTCTTCTTCATCTTCTGTTTTCTCTTCTTCCTTCATCTTCTTCTTCTTTTTCGTCTTCTTTGTCCTCTTCTTTCTTCTCTTTCTCTTCTTCTTCTTCTTCTTCAACTTTCTCTTCGTTTTTTCTTCATCTTCTTTTTCTGCTTCTTCTACTTCTACTTCTTTTTCCTCCCCTTCCTCTACTTCTTCTTCTTCATCTTCTTTTTTTTCTTCTTCTTCTTCCTTTAATTCATCTTCTCCTTCGTCTTCTTGTTGTTCTTCCTCTGTAATAATTAAACAACCAGACTTGTGTCTTTGACGTCTTCATACATAATGAATCGGCCTTTCTTTATTCGATATTGACTTAGCCTAAAGTACATAAGAGAGTATATAGTTCTGTCGCTCAAAGCAGCGGTAGAACGGGAGTATATAGCGTGTCATATGTATTTGTATATATTTGTATTATATGCACATGTATTTGTATTATATGCACATGCAAAAGGCATATATATTTACATGCGCTTGGGACCGAATGGTCAGAACGTCATAGTGCTTACGCTGCAGATCTCACGCTGCAGGCCAGTCCACATATAAGCGGCTGATTATATTACTTGGCGGTGGTTATGTTATGTAAACAAAGCGACAAAGTGTCTCTATGTATATGCGCTTGATACTCTTACGTTTAGTTAGGGTAAATGATCACTTTACATATTGTATACACTACAATATGGTGGGCATATGCTTATTTTGCATATAACACACTGCACCTCCCTTTTTACAGGAACAACGTTATATTAATATGAAGTTATTTAATATTATATTGTATAACTGTTAGAGTTATAATTAATTTATATAATGAAATATATATATTTTTATGCCTGTATTATGATTATTGTATATATATAAATTTTTTTTTTTTTTTTTTTAAATATTAGAAGTTTGATTTGAGTTGTATATATATATTTTATTTTGTGGATGAAAGTATTGAACTATGTATATGTAACAGAAGTTTTGTTTGTTAATAATTCATTTCGAAGTTTATTTTTGAACTTTTAGCCTATCCTTATGAACTTTTTGTTTCTTATTCTTGACGAAGACGAAGAAAAAGAAGATGAAGACGAAGAAGATGTGTAAAAAAAAGAAGAGGAATATGAAGAAAAGGAAGAAGAAGGAGAAGAGACAAAAGAAGAAGATAAATGCGAAGAAGGGGAAGAGGAACCAGAAGAGAAAGTAGAAGAACAAAAAAAAGAAAAAGTGGAAGAGGCAGAAAAAAGACGAAGAAGAAAATTAGGAAAAATAATAATAAGAAGAAAACGATGATTAAGAAGAAAAAGAGATAGAAGAAGAAAAAAAAAAAAGAAGAGGAAGTAATAAAAGAAGGAGATGAAGAAGAAGGAAAGGAAGATGAAGAGGAAGAAAAAGAAGAAGAATAGAAATAAGAAAAGAAATAAGATGAGGAAGAGGAAGAAGAAGATGAAAAGCAAGAGGAAGAGGAAGAGGAATATGTAGAAGAGGGAGAAGAAGAGGAAGAACAAAAATACGAAGAAGAAGAAGAGAAAGAAGAAACGAGAGATGAGCAAGAGAAATAAAAGATGAGGAAGTAGAAGAAGCAGAAAAAGAAGATGAAAAAGGAGGAGAAAGATGAAGAGAAGAAAGACAGAAAGAAGAAGAAATTAGATGATAAAGACAGCAAGAAGAAGAAATAAGATGAGAAAGAAGAGAAAAAGAAAGAACAAGAGATGAAAGAAGAAAAAGAGAAAGAATAAGAGAAAGAAGAAGACAAAGAAGAAGACGAAAAAGAAGATGAGAAAGAGAAAAAGAAGATGAAGAAGAAGAAGAGGATTTAGGGGAAAAGGAAAAGGAAGAAGAATAAGGAGTATATTACGAAAAAGATGAAGAAACGGAATATGAAAAGGAATAAGAATTGAAAGAAGAGGAAGAAGGAGAAGCAGAAGAAGAAGATGAAGAACAAAAGGAAGAAGAAGACAAATGCGAAGAATGAGAAGAGGAAGCAGAAGAACAAAAAGAAGAAAAAGAAGAAGAGGAAGAAAAAAGACGACGAAGAAAAATAACAATAATAATAATAAGAAGAAGAAGATGATAAAGAAAAAAAGAGAATGAAGAAGAAAAAAAGAAAAAGAAGATAAAAGCGAAGAAAAGGAAGATTAAGACGAAGAAAAAAGAAGAAAAAGAAGAAGAGAAAAAAGAGAAAGAAAAAGGAAAGAAGAAGAGGAATAAAAAGATGAAGAAGAGGAGGAACAAAAAGAGAATAAACAAGAAGAAGAAGAAAATAAAGAAAAGGAAAAAGATTATGAAGAAGGAGAAGAAGAAGAAGAAGCGACAGAGAAGGAAGAAGATGCAAAAGAAAGTGAAATTGAGAAAGTTGAAGAAGAAAAAGAAGATGAAGAAAAGGAAAAAGAAGAAGAAAAAAATATGAAAAAGTAAAGACGAAGAGTAAAAAAAGGAAAAAAAAGATGATGTCGAAGAAGATGAGTAAGAAAAAGAAGAGAAAGGGGAAGAAGAAAAGGAAGTGGAATATGAAGAATAGGAAGAAGAAGGAGCAGAGAAAGAAGAAGAAGATAAATGCGTAGAAGGAGAAGAGGAACCAGAAGAGGAAAAAGAAGAACAAATAGAAGCAAAAGCAGAAGAGGAAGAAGAAAAGACGAAGGAGAAAAATAAGAAGAAGAATAATAAGAAGAAGAAAATAATGAAGAAGGAAAATAGAAAGAAGTAGAAAAAAATAAAAAGAAGAGGAACTGATAAAAGAAGAAGAAGAAGAACAATAAAAGGAAAGTGAAGAGGAAGAAAAAGAAGAAAGTAGATGAAAAAGAAGAAGAAGAGGAAGAGGAGGAAGAAGAAGAAGAGAAAGAAGAAGAGAAAGAAAAAGAGAAAAAAAAGAGGAATAAAAGATGAAGAAGGGGAAGAGCAAAAAGAGAGGAAATAAGAAGAATAAGAACAGGGCAAAGAAGAAGATGAAGAAATGGATGACGAACAAGAAGAAGTAGAGAACGAGAAGGAAGAAGAACGACAAAAAGTGAAGAAAAAGAAGAGGAAGCAGAAGAAGAAGAAGAAGAAAAGAAGAAAGAAGAAGAAGAAGAAAAAGAAGAAGAAGACAAAGAAGAAGATGAAGAAAAAAAATGAAGAAGGAGAAAAAGGAAAACAAGAAGATGAAGAAGAAGCAAAAACGGATGAGAATCTTTCTCTTTCTCTTCTTTTTCAAGAAGCAAGAGCAAGAAAGAAGAAGAAAAGAAAGAAGACGAAGAAGACGAAAAAAAAGAAAGGAGAAAGAGGAAGAGCAAGAAGAAGAAGAAAATGAAGACGAAGACGAAGAAAAAAAGAAGAAAAAGAAGATGAAGGCGAAGAAAAAAAGAAGAGGAGAAATAAGAAGAGAAAAAAGATGAGGAAGAAAAAGAAGAAGAGGGAGAGGAAGAGGAATATGAAGAAAAGGAAAAAGAAGAAGAAGATAAGTGCGAAGAAGAAGAAGAGGAACCAGAAGAGGAAGCAGAAGAACAAAAGGAAGAAGAGGAAGAAAAAAGACGAACAAGAATAATAATAAGAAGAAGAAGATAATGAAGAAGAAAAAGAGAAAGAAGAAGAAAAAACAAAAAGAAAGAAGAAGAAATAAACGCAGAAGAAGAAGAGGAAGAAAAAGAAGATGAAGACGAAGAAAAAGAAGAAAAGAAATAAGAAAAGAAATAAGATGGAGAAGAAGAGGAGCAGGAGGAAGAAGAAAAAGAAGAAGAGGAAGAGGAAGACGGATATGTAGAAGAGGGAGAAGAAGAAGAAGAGAAAGAAGAAACGAAAGATGAGAAAGAGAAAAAGAAGATGAAGAAGTAGAAGAAGCAGAAAAAGGAGAGAAAGAAGAAGATGAGGAAGAAGAAGAAGAAGAGGAAGAGGAGTAAGAAAAAGAAAGGGAAGAGCAAGAGGAAGACGAAGAGGATTATATAGAAGAGGGAGAAGAAGAACAAGAGGAAGAACAAAAAGAAGACGAAGAAGAAGAGAAAGAAGAAAGGAAAGATGAGGAAGAGAAAAAGAAGATGAAGAAGTAGAAGAAGCAGAAAAAGTAGATGAAGAAAGAAAGGAGGAGAGAGATGAAGAGAAGAAGGAAGAAGAAGAAGATAATAAAATAAAAATGAGATAGAAGAGAAGGAGACAGAACTAGAGATGAAAGAAGAAAAAGAGAAATAATAAGAGAAAGAAGAAGAGAAAGAAGAAGAAGAAAAGAAGAAAAGGAAGATGAGGAAGAGAAAATGAAGATGAAGAAGTAGAAGAAGCAGAAAAAAGAAGAAGAAAAATAAGATGAAAAAAAAGCAGGAGAAAGATGAAAAGAAGAAAGAACAAGAAGAAGCACAGAAGATACAAAGAAGAGAAAGAGAAAGAACAAGAGATGAAAGAAGTAAAAGACAAAGAAGAAGGGATACAAGAAGAGAAAGAAGAAGACGAAGAAGAAGAAAAAGACAAAGAAGAAGAAATGAAGAAGAAAAGATGAGGAAGATAAAAAGAAGATGAAGAAGTGCAAGAAGCAGAAGAAGAAGATAAAGAAGAAGAGGAGGAGAAAGATGAAGAGAAGAAAGAACAAGAAAAAGAAAAAAAAAATAAAGAGAGGAGAAAGAAAGAGAACAAGAGATGAAAGAAGAAAAAAAAAAATAAGAGAAAGAAGAAGAGGAATCAGAAGATGAAGAAGAGGAAGAACAAAAACAGAAGAAATAAGAAGAAGAAGAAGAGGACCAAGAAGAAGATGAAGAAAAATAAGAAGGAGAAAAAGAATATGAAGAAGGATTAGAAGAAAAAGAAGCGGAAGAGAAGGAAGAAGATGCAAAAGAAAGTGAAGAAGAGAAAGTTGAAGAAGAAGAGGAAGGGAAGAAGAAGAGAACAAAGAAGAAAAAATGGATGAAGAAGAAATGAAGAAATGAAAAATGAAGAAGAAGAAGAGAACGAAAAGGAGGAAGAACGAAAAGAAAGTGCGGAAAGAGAAAGACGAAGAAGAAGAAGAAGCGGAAGAGAAGGAGGAAGATGCAAAAGAAAGTGAAGAAGAAAAAGTTGATGAAGAAGAAGAAGAGGAAGAGAAGAAGAAGAGGACAAAGAAAAAGATGAAGAAATGGAAAAAGAGGAAGAAGAAGAAGAGAACGAGAAGGAAGAAGAACGAAAAGAAAGTGAGAAAAAAGAAGAGAAAGAAGAAGAAGAGGATGAGATGAAAAAAGAAGAAAAAGAAGAGGATATAGGGGAAAAGGAAAAAGAAAAGGAAGAAGAATAAGAGGAAAAAGATGAAGAAACGGAAGATGAAAAGGAAGAGGAATAGAAGCGAAAGAAGAAGACGAAGAAGGAGAAGCAGAAGAAGTTAACGAAGAAGAAGAGGAAGGAAGAAGAAAGAAAGAAGAAGAAGAAGCGGAAGAGAAGGACGAAGATGCAAAAAAAAGAGAAGAAGAAATTGTTGAAGAAGAAGAAGAAGAGAAGGATGAAGAGGACAAAGAAGAAGATGAAGAAAAGGAAGAAGAAGAAGAAGCAAAATATGAAGAAGGAGAAAAAGGAAGATGAAGAAGCAAAAGAGATAAAAGAGAAGAGAAAGAGCAAGAAAGAAGAAGAGAAAGAAGAAGAAAAAAAGGAGAGAAAGAAGAAAAAGAAGATGAAAACGAAGAAAACAGAAAAGGCGAAATAAGAAGAGAAAAAAGATAAGGAAGAAGAAGAGGAGGAGGAAGAAGGAGAGGAAAAGGAAGAGGAATATGAAGAATTGGAAAAAGAAGAAGATAAATGCGAAAAAGGAGAAGAGGAACCAGAAGAGGAAGCAGAAGAACAAAAAGAAGAAGAGGAAGAAAAAAAGAGGAAGTAGAAAAATAAGAAGAATAATAACAAGAAGAAAAAGATGATGGAAAAAAAAAAGAGATTAAAAAAGAAGAAAAAGAAGACGAAGAAGAAGGAAAAGAAGAAGAAAAAGATGAAGAAAAAGAAGATGAAAACGAAGAAAAAGAAAAAGAAGAAAAATAAAAAAAGAAATAAGATGAGGAAAAAGAAGAAGAGGAAGAGGAGGAAGAAGAAGAAGAAGAAGAAGAAGAGGAAGAGCAACAGGAAGAGGAAGAGGAATATGTAGAAAAGGGAGAGGGAGAAGAAGAAGAAGAGGAAGAAGAAAAAATAGATGAATAATAATAAGAAGAAAAAGATAATAAAGAAGAAAAAGAGAAAAAGAAGGAGAGATATAAGAAGAAGAAAAAGAAGACGAACAAGAAGAAGAAAAAGAACACGAAGACGCAGAAAAAGAAGAAGAAGAGAAATAAGAAAAGAAATAAGATGGGGAAGAAGAACAAGAGGAAGAGGGAGAAGAAGAAGAAGAGGAAGATTAAAAAGAAGACGGAGAAGAGGAAAAGAAAGAAGAATGGAATGATGAGGAACAGAAAAAGAAGATGAAAAAGTAGAAGACGCAGAAAAAGAAGATGAATAAAAAAGGAGGAGAAAGATAAAGAGAAGAAAGAAGAAGAAAAAAGATAAGAAAGAAGAGAAAAGGAAAAAACAAGAGATGAAAGAAGAAAAAGAGAAAGAATAAGAGACATTAGAAGAGAAAGAAGAAGAGGGAGAGGAGGAAGAAGAAGAAGAAGAAGAAGAGAACGAGAAGGAAGAAGAACGAAAAGAAAGTGAAGAAAAAGAAGAGAAAGAAGATGAAGAAGATAAAGAGGAAGAGAAGAAAGAATAAGACGAAGAAGAATATGAGGAAAAGGAAGAAGAAGAAGAAGAAACAAAATATGAAGACGGAGAAAAAGGAAAAAAGAATGTGAAGAAGAAGCAAAAGAGATGAAAAAGAAGAGAAAGAGCAAGAAAGAATAAGAGAAAAGAGTAAGGAAACTCTAGTCGGAGGTGCCCGAGTAGGAAATACCCTGAATCGCGCCTATCGGCGGCTTTAAATGAACTTCAAATTTTATATATAATTTTAAATTAAATTACAGAATTAAAAAAAAAAGATTAAGTAATTTGCATAAAAAAGGTTTTGACGCCAGCTTAGAGAATCGAACCCGAGACTTTATGTCGGCGATCATCGCTACTACCAACACAGTCGTTGCAATACATAAGAGTGAGATAGCGAATTCCTAAGTAAAGTTATTGAGCTACTGAGCTACTGCTACTGAGCTGCTGAACTTCTGCTTAAAATTCATCCGCAATTTGTCTTTGTTGTTGTTGTTATGAATTCTTAGAATTTTCTAGATGCCACGCTGCTGCTGTTGCCACGCGCATGTGTACGTAAACGTTTGGTAAACGTTTCGTTTAATAACATAATACATTTCATCTATTCATATGTATATTATATTGACTTTATTTAAGTTATATCAATGTTACTCTTATTTTATATATATGTAAATATATACAGTATGTACATATGTACATTTATAAGTATGTATATTGCAAGGAACGCATACATACACACGCACACGCATACGCTCTGCTAACTGCGCAGTTTACTCAGCGACTACGCTGCGCCAATATGTGCGTGTTATGGGAAACTAAATGCTTAATAACTTTTTTTGTAGATCGACTTACTTAATCAAACTTGCGCAGCTTAATTATATCATTCATATGTGTGCATGTGCAAAAGCATAAGTCTCTAGTATTTGAAATAAGTGTTTTGAAAATTTGGGCGAAGGGGGCGTGGCATCCCAAATTTAACAAAAATAAAAATTGTATAAAAGTCCCATTAAGCTAAATACAAGATTTGGAGTCTCTAACTATAAAGATGTAGAAGATATAATTTTAAAACTGAAAATCGATTTCGTTTTTAATCGATAAAAAAAGAACGAGAAGAGTTATCGAATTTCTAAAACAAACTCGACCTGCGCGTGATATACACGAATCTATAAAAAAAATTCTCTAGCTATTATAATTTCTGAGATCCACGCCTTCAAACATACGGACAGACGGACAGACAGACAGACGGACAGGGCTCAATCGACTCAGCTTGTCATCCTGATCAAGAATATATATACTTTATGGGGTCTGCCACGCCTTCTTCCGTCTGGTACATACATTTGGGCTGCAACAAAACCATTATACCCAGATTACGCATTTTTAATGGGTTCAGGGTATAATAATAATAAGAAGAAGAGGACAAAGAAGAAGATGAAGAAGAGAAAAAGAACATAAAGAAATAGAAGAAGCAGAAAAAGAAGATGAAGAAAAAAGGAGGAGAAAGATGAAGAGAAGAAAGAACAAGAAGAAGAAAAAAAGATAAAAAGAAGCGACAGAGAAAGAACAAGAGATGAAAGATGAAACAAAGAAAGAATAAGAGAAAGAAGAAGAAGAAAACAAAGAAGAATAATAAAAGAAGAAAAGGAAGATGAGGAAGAGAAAAACAAGATGAAGAAGTAGAAGAAAGAGAAAAAGAAGATGAAGAAAAAAGGGGGAGAATAATGTAGAGAAAAAAGAACAAGAAGATGAAAAGAAAATACACAGAAGAGAGAGCGAAAGAACAAGAGATGAAAGAAGAAGGGAAAGAAAGAGAGAAAGAAGAAGACAAAGAAGAAGAAAGGAAGAAAAAAAGATGAGGAAGAGAAAAAGAAGATGAAGAAGAAGAAGAAGAGGAGGAGAAAGATGAAGAGAAGAAAGAACAAGAAGAATAAAAAAAGATAAGAAGAAGAGAAAGAGAAAGAACAAGAGATGGAAGAAGTAAAGTGAAAGAATAGGAAAAAGAAGATGAGAAAGAAAAAAAGAAAAAAGAAGAGAAATAAGATGATGAAGAAGAGGAAGAACGAAAACAGAAGGATTAATAATAAGAAGAAGAGGACAAAGAAGAAGATGAAGTAAAGGAAGAAGAAGAAAATATGAAGAAGGAGAAAAAGGAAAAAAAAAGATGAAGAAGGAGCAAAAAAAAATGAAAAAGAAGAGAAAGAGCAAAAGAATGAGAAAGAAAGAAGAAGAAGAGGAAGAAGAAGAGAAAGAAGATGAAGACGAAGGAAAAGAAGAAAAAGAAGATAAAGCCGAAGAAAAAAATATGAAGACGAAGAAAAAGAAGATGAAGACGAAGAAAAGAAAGAGAAATAAGAAAAGAAATATGATGAGGATAAAGAGGAAGAAGAAGAGGAAAAGGAAAAGGAAGATTAATATGAAGAAAAGGAAGAAGAAGAAGAAGATAAAGAAGAAGAGAAAGAAGAAGATAATGCGAAGGAGAAGAGGAACCAGAAGAGGAAGCAGAAGAACAAAAAGAAGAAAAACAAGTAAGGAAACTCTAGTCGGAGGTGCCCGACTAGGAAATACCCTGAACCCCGTCATCAGCGGCTTTAAATGCACTTCAAAGTTTATATATAATTATCTTAAATTAAATTAAAAAATTAAAAAAAAAAAAAGATTAAGTAACTTGCATAAAAAAAGTTTTGACGTCAGCTTAGAGAATCGAACCCGAGAATTTATGTCGGCGATCATCGCTTCTACCAACACAGCCGTTGCAGTACATAAGAGTGAGATAGCTAATTCCTAAGTACAGTTATTGAGCTACTGAGCTGCTGAACTTCTGCTTAAAATTCATTCCCAATTTGTCTTTGTTGTTGTTGTTATGAATTCTTCGAATTTTCTAGAGCTTCTGCGGCTGTTGCCACGCGCGTGTGTACGTAAACGTTTGGTAAACGTTTCGTTTAATAACATAATGCATTTCATCTATTCATATGTATGTATGTACATATGTATATTATATTGACTTTATTTAAGTTATATCAATGTTACTCTTATTTTATATATATGTAAATATATACAGTATGTACATGTGTACATACATATGTATGTATATTGCAAGCAACGCATACATACACACGCACACGCATACGCTCTGGTAACTGCGCAGTTTACGTGCGTGTTATGGGAAACTAAATGCTTAATAATTTTTTGTAGATCGAATTTCTAAATCAAACTTGCGCAGCGTAATTATATCATTCATATACGTGTATGTGCAAAAGCACAAGTCTCTAGTATTTGAAATAAGTGTAAGTGAAAATTTGGGCGAAGGGGCGTGGCATCCCAAATTTAACAAAAATCAAAATTGTATAAAAGTCCCATTAAGCTAAATACAAGATTTGGAGTCTCTAACTATCAAGATATAGAAGATATAATTTTAAAACTGAAAAATCGATTTCGTTTTTAATCGATAAAAAAAGAACGAGAAGAATTATCGAATTTCTAAAACAAACTCGACCTGCGCGTGATACACACGAATCTATAAAAAAAAAGTTCAAGTCTCTAGCTATTATAGGTTCTGAGATCCATGCGCTGAAACATACGGACAGACGGACAGACAGACAGACAGACAGACGGACAGGGCTCAATCGACTCGGCTTGTCGTCCTGATCAAGAATATATATACTTTATGGGGTCTGCCACGCCTCCTTCTGTCTGTTACATACATTTGGGGTGCAACAAAACCATTATACCCTGATTACCCATTTTTAATGGGTTTAGGGTATAAAAAGAAGAGGAAGAAAATAAGACAAAGAAGAATAATAATAAGAAGAAGATGATGAAGAAGAAAAAGAAAAAGAAGAAGAAAAAAGAAGGGAAAGAAGAAGAGATAAAAGAATAAGAAGAAGAAGAAGAAAAAGAAGATAAAGACGAAAAAAATGAATATGAAGAGAAATTATAAAATAAATAAGATAAGGAAGAAGAAGAAGAGGAAGAAGAAAAGAAGAAGAGGAAGAAAAATGTGTAGAAGTGGGAGAAGAAGAAAAAGAGGAAGAACAAAAAGAGAGACGAAGAAGGAGAAGAGAAAGAAGAAACGAAAGATGCGGAAGAGAAAAAGCAGATGAAGGAGTAAAAGAAACATAAAAAGAAGATGTAGAAAAAGAGGAGGAGAAAGATAAAGAGAAGGAAGAAGAAGAAAAAAAGATAAAAAGAAAAGAAAGAGAAAGAACAAGAGATGGAAGACGAAAAAGAGAAAGAAGAAGAGAAAGAAGATTAGGAAGAAGAGGAAGAGGAGGCAGAAATAGGAGAAGAAGAAGAAGAAGATGAAGCGAAAGAGAAGGAACAAAATGCAAAACAAAGCGAAGAAGAGAAAGTTGAAGAAGAAGAAGAAGAAGAAGAAGAGGAAGAGGAAGAGAAGAAAGAAGAGGACAAAGAAGAAGATGAAGAAATGGATGAAGAAGAAGAAGAAGAGAACGAGAAGGAAGAAGAACGAAAAGAAAGTGAAGAAAAGGAAGAGAAAGAAGAAGAAAAAGAGGAAGAGAAGAAAGAAGAAGAGGACAAAGAAGAAGATGAAGAAAAGGAAAAAGAAAAAGAAGAAACAAAATTTGAAGAAGGAGAATAAGGAAAAAAAGAAGATGAAGAAGAAGCAAAAAAGATGAAAAAGAAGAGAAAGAGCAAGAAAGAAGAAAAAGACAAAGAAGAAGAGAAAAAAAGAGCGGAAGAAGAAGAAAATGGAAAATAGGAAGGGAGAAAGAGGAAGAAAAAAAAGAAGAAGATGAATTAAAGGAAGAAGGAGAAAAAGAAGATGAAGAAAAAGAAGAGAAAAAAGAAGAAGAAGAAGATGATATAGGGGGCAAAGGAAAAGAAATAAGAATAAGGAGAATAAAAGGGAAAAGATGAAGAAACGGAAGATGAAAGGAAAGAGGAAAAAGAAGCGAAAGAAGAAGAGGAAGAAAAAGAAGCAGAAAAAGAAGAAGACGAAGAAGAAGAGGAAGAAGAAGAAAAAGAAGACGAAGACAAAGAAAAAGAAGATGAAGACGAAGAAAATGTGAAGAGGAGAAATAAGAAGAGTAAGAAGATGAGGAATAAGAAGAAGAGAAAGAAGAAACGAAAGATGAGGAAGAGAAAAAGAACAGGAAGAAGTAGAAAAAGCAGAAAAAGAAGAGAAAGAAGAACAGGAAGAGGAATATGAAGAAAAGGAAAAAGAAGAAGAAGAGGAGGAAGATAAATGCGAAGAAGGAAAAGAGGAACTAGAAGAGGAAGCAGACAACAAAAAAAAAAAAAAGAAGAAGAGGAAGAAAAATGACGAAGAAGAAATATAAGAAGAATAATAATAAGAAGCAGAAAATGACGAAGAAGAAAAACAGAAAGATGAAGAAAAGAAGAGGAAGTGATAAAGGAAGAAGAAGAAGAAGAAGAAAAGGAAGATAAAGAAGAAGAAAAAGAAGAAATGAAATAAGAAGAGAAATAAGATGAGGAAGGAGAAGAAGAAGAACAGGAGGAAGAAGAAGAGGAAGAAGAGAAAGAAGAAACGAAAGATGAGGAAGAGAAAAAGAAAATGAAGAAGTAGAAGCAGAAAAAGAAGATGAAGAGAAAAATGAGGAGAAAGATAAAAAGAATAAAGAAAAAGAATAAGAAAAAAAGATGAGAAAGAAGGGAAAGAACAAGAGATAAAAGAAGCAAAAGAGAAAGATTAAGAGAAAGAAGAAGAAGAAGAAAAAGAAGAAAAAGAAGAAAAAGAGAGAGAAGAAGAGTAAGAAGACAAAGAAGAGGAAGAACAAAAAGAGAAGAAATAAGAAGAGGATAAAGATGAAGAAATGGAAGAAGAAGAAAAAGAATATGAAGAAGGAGAGAAGAAGAAGAAGAAGAAAATGAAGACGAAGAAAAAATGAAGAGGAGAAATAAGATGAGAAATAAGATGAGGAAGAAGATGAGGGAGAAGAAGAAGAAGTGGAAGAGTAGGAAGAAGAAGAAGAGGGAGAGGAAGAGGAAAAGGAAGAAGAAGAAGATGAGGAAGAAGAAGAAGATGAGGAAGAAGAAGAAGATAAATGCGAAGAAAGAGAAGAGTAACCAGAAGAGAAAGCAAAAAAAAAAAAAAAAGAAAAGCCAGAAAAAAAGACGAAGAAGAAAAATAAGAAGAAGAACAAAAAAAAAGCCCGAAAAAAAGACGGAAAAGAAAAATAAGAATAATAATAATGAGAAGGAGAAGATGGCGAAGAAAAAAAAAGAAAAAGAAGAGGAAGTGATAAAAGATGGAGAAGAAGAAGAAGAAGAAAAGGAAGATGAAGAGGAAGAAAAAGAAGATGAAATCGAAGAAAAAGAAGAAGAGAAATAAGAAAAGAAATAAGAGGAGGAAGAAGAAGAAGAGAAAGAGCAAGAGGAAAAGGAATATGTAGAAGAGGGAAAAGAAGAAGAAGAGGAAAAACAAAAAGAAGACAAAGAAGAAGACGAGAAATGAGAAACGAAAGATGCGGAAGAGAAATAGAAGATGAAAAAGTAGAAGAAGCAGAAAAAGAAGATGAAGAAAAAAAGGAGGAGAAAGATGAAGACAAGAAAAAAGAAGAAGAAAAAAAGAAAAAAAAAGAGAGAAAGAACAAGGGCGAAAAAAGAAAAAGAGAAAGAAGAAGAGAAAGAAGAAGAGAAAGAAGAAGAAGAAAAGTAAGATGAGGAAGAGAAAAAGAAGATGAAGAAGTAGAAGAAGCAGAAAAAGAAGAAAAAAGGATGAGAAAGATGAAGAAAAAAAAACAAGAAGAGGAAAATAAGATAAAAAGGAGGGCAGGAGAAAGAACAAGAGTTGAAAAATGAAAAAGAGTAAGAAGATGAGAAAGAAGTAGAAGAGGAAGAGGAGGAAAAAGAAGAACAAAAAGAGAAGAAATAAGAAGAAGAAGAAGAAGAGGACAAAGAAGAAGATGAAGAAAAGGAAGAAGAAGAAAAAGAATATGAAGAAGGAGAAGAAGAAGCGAAAGAACAGGAACAAGAAAGTGAAGATGAGAAAGTTGAAGAAGAAGAAGAAGAGGAAGAGAAGAAAGAAGCAGAAAAAGATGAGGACAAAGATGAAGATGAAGAAATAGAAGAAGAAAAAGAAGAAGAAGAAGAGAACGATAAGGAAGAAAAACGAAAAGAAAGTGAAGAAAAAGAAGAGAAAGAAGAATAAGAAGAGGAAGAAAGAAGAAGTGGAGAAAGAAGAAGATAAAGCAAATGAAGAAGAAGAAGAAAAAAAATATGAAGAAGGAGAAAAAGGAAAAAAAAAGATGATGAAAAAGCAAATGAGGTGAAAAAGAAGTTAAAGAGCAAGAGAAAGAGCAAGAAAGAAGAAGAAGAGAAATAAGAAGAAGAAGGGAGTATAGTGTGTTATATGCAAAATAAGCATATGCCCACCATATTGTAGTGTATACAATACGTAAAGTGGTCATATGCCCTAACTAAACGTTAGAGTATCAAGCGCATAAACATAGAGACACTTTGTCGCTTTGTTTACATAACATAACCACCGCCAAGTGCTGTAATATGATCAGCCGCTTATATGTGGACTGGCCTGCAGCGTGAGATCTGCAGCGTAAGCCCTATGACGTTCTGACCATTCGGTCCCAAGCGCATGTCAATGTATATGCCTTCTGCATGTGCATATAATAATATATACAAATACTTATGTACTTTAGGCTAAGTCAATATCGAATAAAGAATGACCGATTCATTATGTATGAAGACGTCAAAGACACAAGTCTGGTTGTTTAATTATTACATGGCGACCGTGACTCGTGACGTCGTCGACGTCAGTACAGCAACAGCAGCAGGCACCAGCAAACAAACAACAACAACAGCAAAGCGCCGCTGAATGCCAGGAGTTCTTATCCGGGAAGGCAAAAGATTCTTGCAGATGGTTATCCAGAATAACATCAACACCAACTTGAACATTCGGATCTGTGTCTTCATCCGCTTCTTTGGCCAATGGATTTGAGCCTCCAATAGAAATTTCCGTTTCTGCATCGGTGAACATCTCGTCGCCGGAAAAACTGCAATTAACAAACTGCACTGGACCGGAGCCACAACTGCCACGCGCTGCATGCCAGGAGGGACGAAAAACGTATATTCTGATTGAGTGGAGTTAGAGTGAAATGGCAAAAAGAGGTGGGGTACAAAATAAAATAAAGCAAATAATAGCACACATTAAGTGGCTATTATATACAAAACAAGCACCACCTCCATGGGCAGTGGCACAAAAACTGCAACATGAACTTGACTTTTTAAAGTCATTAAAAAAGCCAGAAACTCAAGCTCACTCAGTTATACCTACAATAAAAATAATTGATAATAACCGACTAACTCCTCCTAAGCCACTACCACTTCCAAGCGAGGAAAAGAAGTGCCCAAAGGATTGCCCAGGATCACTGGAGAGTGTATACTGCGAGTATACATGCTGGACAAAAATTGGTGCGACGACCGGCACCAGTACCGCCTGCGCCCATAGGCCCTGGACATCTGCAGCAGAGAGTACAAGTGTGAAAGGCAGGCCGCCTTTGACACCATCGATGGAGCATCATGAAAAATTAATTTTAAATTTAAAATAAATTTAAAGAAGAATCTAAAAATTAATACAATATATATAAGAAACAAAATTATTGTAAGAAATATTGTGAAATTGAGCTGAGCCTTATCTGCCCGATAGAAGTATAGCCTGTAAAGCTATACGAACCATTAGGTAGGGACATGTAAAAGGAATTTTTCCCCCCCCCCAGAGAAAAATTAACTATATCTAAACTTAAGAAAATTATTGTAAGCGGAAGCGATAACTGCATTGCTCGGTAAAGTATGGCCTGTGAAGTCATACGACAAAATAGGTAGGAGATCATTGTTAAGCATTTAAAAGAAAAAAAAAATGTTTCCTTAATTTTTGTGTAAAGTGGAACATTTATATATGTATATGTATCAAATTATTAAATCACGTTTCAACTACTAAATTTCGAGTTTGCCTTTAGTTCAGAATTTGTTTCCATTCTATGAACTGTTTGTTTCCTTCTTAGAATTGTCCCACACGACCCTAGAACGACTCTTATTAACTTTTAATTAGTAATTTTTTAAGTGAGCTTCTTGATTTCAAAATGGGAGCCATGAGTCCAAGGTCAAAGATAGCACAGCAGACGTGATTAACGTCATAGATCTTGTGGATCCTACACCACACCTAGGCACCCTAACTCAGCTATTAATTGTACTAGTAGTACTCACGGCCTTAAATCTCATACTAAAAGCGTATCTGATATACAAAAGAACGCTCAGAAAGAGATACATTAGTCGAGCCAATGAGCTAGATAAGGTTTAAAAAAAAAATATATATATATATATATATTTATACATCTCATCGACTAATGGAATGGAACGAAATATCGTCCATTATTAAACTTGAACGTCTTGAGTTTGACAAATCGTTTAAGTGCCTAAATAAATGTGCACCGATTTCAAACACAACGAAAGTAAAACACGTTCAATGTATGATAAACTCATATATTAACATTCGTGAGATAGTATATACTAATTTAAATAGATAACCGGCACAATCCTTTATATAGTACAAAACGAAACAACAATCCAGGATATTATTAGGAAACTCAATGATAACGTTAAAGGAGAGTCCTCTGATGTTATCAAAGCAAAACTACTAAATTTAAAGCAAAAGGGTAAAACAGCATCGGAGTATATAACTGATATTGACAGTCGTACATTGACGAAGGTTTAGACCCAGGAAATGCTGATAAATTTTCGACCAAAGAGTCGATATCAGCTCTGATTCACAACTGTGAACATGAAAAGTTGCGTATAATACTAGAAGCTGGCAATTTCGGTAATTTTAATGATGTAATGGGTAAATATATCCATTGCAGCACAGAGATTACGGGAAGCGCCAACACTGTCTTTTATTACAGAGACAACAGTAGTCGCGGTAATCAAAGAGGTTACAATAACCGCGGTTACAATAACTCAAACAGAGGTAATTACGAAAATAGAGGTAATTACCATTACAATCACAATAATAATAATAGAGGGAACAATAGAGGATAAAATAGAGGAAACTCTAGAGGCCGTGGTAACTCGAACAGAGGCCATAATCCCCAAAACAATGCAAACATACGAACTGCAGAAAGTAGTTCGGGAAACGAATAAATCCCTTAAGATATTCAGAGTGTGCGATAGTATACAACATCAATCTTAGTTCAGGATTATTTATAAAACTAAAAAACTTAAGAACAAACAATTCTCTCACTTTTTTAGTAGACACTGGTACAGACATTTCAATAATTAAAGAAAATGTCGATATTTTTGACAATGTTAACACTAACATATCAACTTAAATATCAGGAATCGGTGAAGGTTCAGTTTTTTCAATAAACATAATCCCACACAACTATCACTTAGTTGAACAAAACTTTCCAATCCCTAGCGATGGCATTATAGGTATAGACTTCATAAAAAAATTCAATTGCCTATTAGATTGTACACATACTAGTGACACTCTAATCATTAGGCCAGATAATTTAAACCTACAAATAAAAATACCCATCACACATAGTTGTGATAACAATGCCATTTTAATTCCAGCCCGCACTGAAGTAGTCCGACAGATTAAATTAGAATCGACAGAACAAACTGTTCTAATTCCGAATCAAGAAATTGAGTTAGGAATATTTATTGGAAATACTATCTCCAGTAAAGAAAATATTGTTGTCCGAGTCCTAAATACAACAAGTGTAACCAAAATAATACACATTAATAATATAAAAACCGAAAGGCTAAGTGACTATGACATAGTCAAAGAAATTAGCAAAAACAGACACGAAGATGTCATAAAAAAAACTTACAAAAAACTTTCCACCACAATTCAAAGCAAAACTTGAAGATTTATGCACCCAGTATACAGACATATTCGGACCGGAAACCGAATCAATAACAACAAATAATTTTTATAAGCAAGAACTAAGATTGAATGATAATAATCCAGTATACACCAAAAACTATAGAATTCCACACGCACACAAAGAGGAAATCAATAAACAAGTTGAAAAGCTCATTCTAGATAAAATAGTTGAACCATCCACCTCAGAATATAATAGCCCGATATTGCTGGTACCTAAGAAAGGTCTACCAGGTTCTGCTACAAAAAGATGGCGATTAGTAATAGATTACCGCCAGATCAATAAAAGACTATTATCGGATAAATTTCCACTTCCCAGAATCGATGACATTCTCGACCAGTTAGGTAGAGCCAAATACTTTTCATGTCTAGACTTAATGTCTGGATTCTATCAAATAGAATTAAAAGAAAGATCTAGAGACCTAACGTCCTTTTCAACGAGCAGTGGCTCGTACCAATTCACAAGACTACCATATGGTCTTAAAATAGCGCCAAATTCTTTTCAAAGAATGATGACAATAGCTTTTTCTGGACTCGACCCTTCACAAGCATTCTTGTATATGGGTGACTTAATAGACATCGGTTGTTCGGAAAACCACATAATTAAAAACTTAATAAACGTTTTTGAACTATGTAGAAAAAACAACCTTAAGCTACATCCAGAAAAATGTAAATTCTTCATGCACCAAGTGACTTTTCTAGGTCACAAGTGTACTGATCAAGGCATACTGTCCGATGATAAAAAATATGACGTCATCGAAAAATATCCAGTCATTACAGACGCGGATAGCGCTAGAAGATTCGTTGCGTTTTGCAATTACTATAGACGTTTCATCAAAAATTTCGCCGATTATTCACGGCACATAACACGATTACGTAAAAAGAATGTCAAATTTCAATGGTCCGATGAATGCCAAAATGCATTCGATTATTTAAAAAAGGCTTTAAGTAATCCCACATTATTGAAATATCCAGATTTCGATAAAGAGTTTTGCATAATTACTGATGCAAGTAAAAACGCTTGTGGAGCTGTCCTAACACAGAACTATAGAGATAAACAACTCCCAGTTGCATATGCTTCACGGTCATTCACTAAAGGGGAAAGCAACAAATCAACTACAGAACAAGAGTTAACAGCTATCCACTCGGCAATTACATATTTTAGACCATACATATATGGAAAACATTTCACAGTAAAAACAGATCACAGACCATTAACTTATTTGTTTTCAATGACAAATCCAAGTTCAAACCTAACTAGAATGAGACTAGAACTAGAAGAATACGATTTCACAGTGGAGTATCTCAAGGGAAAAGACAACTTCGTGGCAGATGCATTATCAAGGATTACAATATCCGATTTAAAAGACATACATAGAAAAGTCCTGAAAGTTACTACCAGGCAACAGTATAGACAGAAAAAATCCTGCGCAGGAAAAGATCAAGAAGATTTGCCAATGCAAACTCTTGACAACGCTTCTAAGCCCAACGTATATGAAGTCATTAGTAATGACGAAGTACGGAAAGTAGTGGCCTTGCTAATAAAAAATCAGATATGTTTTTTGAAACATGGAAGAAAAATAATAGCAAGAATTGATGTTAGCGATTTGTACACCAATGGAAATCTTGACTTAGGTCAGTTCTTCCAAAGGCTTGAGATGCAAGCCGGTATACTTAATATCAGCCAACTCAAAGTGGCACCGAGCAATAAGATCTTTGAATTAATTTCAATTGAATCTTTCAAAAATATGGGCAATAAAATATTGAATATTTTAAGAGTAGCGCTACTCAAGCCGGTGACCCTAATAGAAAATAAAAAAGATCAAGAAGCGATACTGTCTAAATTTCATGACGATCCAACTCAAGGAGGTCATAATGGCATTAGAAGAACGCTAGCTAAAATAAAACGACATTACTATTGGAAAAATATGACTCGTCATATCAAAGAGTACGTACGTAAATGTCAAAAATGCCATAAATCGAAAATAACAACTCATATAAAGACCCCAATGATTATAACTGAAACACCAACTATAGCTTTTGACAGAGTGATAGTAGATACTATAGGTCCACTATCACGCTCAGAGAATGGTAATGAATATGCAGTTTCGCTAATATACGATTTAACTAAGTATTTAGTAACCATTCAAATTCCAAATAAAAGTGCAACAACCGTTTGAAAACTTTATTCTAAAGTACGGTCCAATGAAGACGTTCATTACGGACATGGGAACAGAATATAAGAATTCAGTAATAACTGACTTGTGCAAATATTTGAAGATAGACAACATAACGTCTACTGCACATCATCATCAAACTTTAGGTACAATAGAACGAAATCATAGGACATTCAATGAATATGTTCGTTCATATATATCTGCAGACAAAACTGATTGGGATGTTTGGATACAATATTTCATATACTGTTTCAATACAACACCCTTGGTAACACACGACTATTGTCCATACGAACTAGTATTTGGAAGATTACTAAGATAGTTCGTAGATTATAATAAAACCACTATAATAGACCCATTATATAATGTAGATGATTATGCTAAGGAAGTTAAGTTTAGATAAAGCAAGAATAGATAAGAGCAAGAATAGCTCTAGACAATAGTAAAGCTAGAAATAAATAGCAATACGATAATAAAATATCAGATGTAAGCATAGAAATAGGAAATAAAGTTCTATTAAAAAATGACGCAGGACACAAATTAGATCCTACATATATAGGACCATTTGAGGTAATAGCTATAGATAATAAAGATACTATTATATATGGCAAGAATAAGAAACAAAAAGTTCATAAGGATAGGCTAAAAGTTCAAAAATAAACTTCGAAATGAATTATTAACAAACAAAATTTCTGTTACATATACATATTTCAATACTTTCATCCACAAAATAAAATATATATATACAACTCAAAGCAAACTTCTCATATTAAAAAAAAAAAAAAATGTATACATATACAATAACAATAATACAAACATAAAAATATATATTTCATTATATAAATTAATTATAAGTCCAATAGTTATACAATATAATATTAAATACCTTCATATTAATATTACGTTATTTCTGTAAAAAGGGAGGTGTAGTGTGTTATATGCAAAATAAGCATATGCCCACCATATTGAAGTGTGTACAATATGTAAAGTGGTCATATGCCCTAACTAAACGTAAGAGTATCAAGCGCATAAACATAGAGACACTTTGTCGCTTTGTTTACATAACCACCGCCAAGTGCTGTAATATGATCAGCCGCTTATATGTGGACTGGCCTGCAGCGTGAAATCTGCAGCGTAAGCACTATGACGTTCTGACCATTCGGTCCCAAGCGCATGTCAATGTATATGCCTTCTGCATGTGCATATAATAATATATACAAATACATATGACACGCTATATACTCCCGTTCTGCCGCTGCTTTGAGCGACAGAACTATATACTCTCTTATGTACTTTAGGCTAAGTCAATATCGAATAAAGAAAGGCCGATTCATTATGTATGAAGACGTCAAAGACACAAGTCTGGTTGTTTAATTATTACAGAGGAAGAACAAGAAGAAGACGAAGGAGAAGATGAATTAAAGGAAGAAGAAGAATAAGAAAAAGAAGATGAAGAAGAAGAAGAGGAAGGTGTGGAAAAAGAAGTAGAAGTAGAAGTAGAAGAAAAAGAAGATGAAGGAAAAAAGGAGGAGAACGATGAAGGGAAGAACGAAAAAGAAGAAGAAAAAAAGAAAAGAGAAAGAACAAGAAGAAAAAAATGAAGATAAAAAGAAAAGAAAGAACAAGAGATGAAGAAATAAAAAGAGAAAGAAGAAAAGAAAAAAGATGAGAAAGAAGAGGAAAAAGAGGAATAAAAAGATGAAGAAGAGGAAGAACAAAAAGAAGAGAAATAAGAAGAAGAAGAAGAGGACAAAGATGATGATGAAGAAATAGAAGCAGAAGAAGAAGAAAAAAATATGAAGAGTGTAGAAAAAGGAAAATAGGAGATGAAAAAGAAGAGAAAAAGGAAGAGAGAGAAGAAGAAGAAGAAAATGAAGACGAAAACGAAGAAAAAGAAGAAGAAAAAGAAGATGAAGATAAAGAAAAAAAAGAAGAGGAGAAATAAGAAGAGAATTAAGATGAAGAAGAAGAAGAGGAAGAGGAGGAAGAAGAAGAAGAGGGAGAGGAAGAGGAATATAAAGAAAAGGAAAAAGAAGAAGAAGAAGATAAATGCGAAAAAAAGAAGCGGAAGCAGAAGACCAAAAAGAAGAAAAAGAAGAAGAGGAAGAAAAAAGACGAAGAAGAATAATAATTAGAAGATGAAGATAATGAAGGAGAAAAAGAGAAAGAAGATGAAAAAAAGAAAAGGAAGAAGAAGAGATAAAAGAAGAAGAAAGAGAAGATGAAAACGAAGAAAAAGAAGAAGAAGAGATAAAAGAAGAAAAAGAAGAAAAAGAAGATGAAGGCGAAGAAAAAGAAGAAGAAGAGAAATAAGAAAAGAAATAAGATAGAGAAGAAGAGGAACAGGAGGAAGATGAAGAAAATGAAGAAGAAGAAGCGAAAGAGAAGAAGAAGATGTAAAAGAAAGTGAAGATGAGAAAGTTGAAGAAGAAGAAGAAGAGGAAGAGGAATAGAAGAAATAAGAAGAAGAAGAGGACAAAGACGAAGATAAAGAAATGGGAGAAGAAGAAGAAAAAAATATGAAAAAGTAGAAAAAGGAAAAAAGGAGATGAAGAAGAAGCAAAAGAGATGAAAAAGATGAGAAAGATCAAGAGAAAGAGCAAGAAAAAAAAGAAGAGAAAGAAGAAGAGGAAGGAGGAGAAGTAGAAGTAGAAGACAAAGAAGACGAGGAAGAGAAGAAGAAAAAGAAAATGAAGACGAATCAAAAACGAATAGGAGAAATAAGAAGAGAAAGAAGATGAGGAAGAAGGAGAAGAAGAAGAAGAAGAAGAGGAAGCAGACAACAACAAAAAAAAAAGAAGAAGAGGAAAAAAAGACGAAGAAGAATAACAATAATAAGCAGAAGATGATAAAGAAGAATAAGAGAACGAAGAAGAAAAAAAGAAAAGGAAGGAGAATAGATAAAAGAAGAAGAAGAAAAAGAATACGAAGACGAAGAAAAAGAAGAAGAAGAGAAATAAGAAAAGAAATAAAATGAGGAGGAAGAAGAAGAAGAGAAAGAAGAAGAGAAAGAAGAGGAGAAAAAAAACGACGAAGAAGAAGACGAAAAAAAGTAAGGTAAGTAAGTAAGAAGATGAATTAAAGGAAAAAGAAGATGAAGAAGAAGAAAAAGAAGAAGAAGAAGAAGAGGATATAGGGGAAAAGGAAAAGGAAAAGAAGAAGATTATGGAGAATAAGAGGAAAAAGGTGAAGAAATGGAAGATGAAAAGGAAGAGGAATAAGAAGCGAAAGAAGGACAGGAAGAAGGAGAATCAGAAGGAGAAGAGGAAGGTGAAGAAAAAGAAGAAGAAAAAGAAGATGAAGACGAATAAAAAGCAGAAGAAAAAAAAGATAAAGACGAAGAAAAAAAAGATGAGGAAGAAGAAGAAGAAGAAAAAGAAGAAAAAGAAAATGCAGAAGAAGGAGGGAAAAAATAAGTAGAAGAAGAAGATGATCCAAGGGAAAAGGAAAATGAAAAGGAAGAAGAATAAGAGAAAAAAAAAGAAGAAACGGAAGATGAAAAGGAAGAGAATAAGAAGCGAAAAAAGAATAGGAAGGAGAAGCAGAAGAAGAAGACGAAGAAAAAAAAGTAGAAGGAGAAGAGAAAGAAGAAGAAGATAAATGCGAAGAAGGAGAAGAGGAACCAGAAGTGGGAGCAGAAGAACAAAAAAAAGAAAAGGCAGCAAAAAGGACGAAGAAGAATAATAATAATAAGAAGAAGATGATGAAGAAAAAAAAAAGGAGCTGAAAAAAAGAAAAAGAAGAGGAAGGGATAAAAGAAGGAGAAAAAGAAGAAGAAAAGGAAGATGAAGAGGAAGAAAAAGAACAAGGAGATGAAAACGAAGAAAGAAAAGAAGAGAAGAAATAAGAAAAGAAATAAGAGGAGGAAGAAGAAGAAGAAGAGAAAGAGCAAGAGGAAGAGGAATATGTAGAAGAGGGAGAAGAAAAAGAAGAAGAACAAAATGAAGACGAAAAAGAAGACGAGAAAGAAGAAACGAAAGATGCGGAAATAGAAGATGAAAAAGTAGAGGAAGCAGAAAAAGAAGATGAAGAAAAAATGGAGGAGAAAGATGAAGAGATGAAAGAAGAAGAAGAAAAAATAAAAATAAAAAAAGAGAGAGAACAAGAGGTGAAAAAAGAAAAAGAGAAAGAAGAAGAAGAAAAGGAAGATGAGGAAGAGAAAAAGAAGATGAAGAAGTAGAAGAAGCAGAAAAAGAAGAAAAAAGGAGGAGAAAGATGAAGAGAAAAAAAAACAAGAAGAAGATAAAAAGAAGAGCAAGAGAAAGAACAAGAGATGAAAGAAGAAAAAGAGAAAGAAGATGAGAAAGAAGAAGAGGAAGAGGAGGAAGAAGAAAAATACTATGAAGAAGGAGAAGAACAAGCGAAAGAGAAAGAGAAAGTTGAAGAAGAAAAAGAGGAAGAGAAAAAAGAAGAAGAAGACGATGAGGACAAAGAAGAAGATGAAGAAATAGAAGGAGAAAAAGAAGAAGAAGAGAACGAGAAAGAAGAACGAAAAGCAATTGAAGAAAAAGAAGTGGAAGAAGAAGAAGAAGAGGAGGAGAAGAAAGAAGAAAAGAAGAAGAAGAAGAAAAAAAATATGAAGCAGGAGAAAAAGGAAAAAAAGAAGATGATGAAAATGCAAAAGAAATGAAAAAGAGGAGAAAGAGCAAGGGAAAGAGCAAGAAAGAAGAAGAGAAAGAAGACGAAGAAGACAAAAAAAGGAAGGGAGAAAAAGGAAGAGAAACAAGAAGAAAAAGACGAGGACAAAGAAGAAGATGAAGAAGAGGACATTGGGGAAAAGAAAAAGGAAAAGAAAGAAAAATAAGGAGAATAAGAGGAAAAAGATGAAGAAATGGAAAATGAAAAGGAAGAGGAATAAGAAGCAAAAAAGAAGAGGAAGAAAAAGAAAGAGAAGAAGCAGAGGAAGTTTTCTTCGTCTTCTTCTTCTTTTTCTCCTTCTCTCTCTTCTTCTTCCTCTTCCAAAGCAGATGAAGACGAAGAAAAGAAGAAGAAGAGAAATAAGAAGAGCAAGAAGATGAGGAAGAAGAAGAAGAAGAAGAAGAGGTAGAGGAAGAGGAAACGGAAGAGCAATATGAAGAAATGGAAGAAGAAGAGAAAGAAGAAAAAAGATAAATGCGAAGAAGGAGAAGAAGAAGCAAAAAATATGAAGAGTGTAGATAAAGGAAAAAAGGAGATGAAGAAGAAGCAAAAGAGATGAAAAGGAAGAGAAAGGGCAAGAAAAAAACGAAGAGAAAGAAGAGGAAGAAGTAGAAGCAGAAGAAAAAGACGAAGAAGAAGAGGAAGAAGAAGAGAGAGAAGAAGAAAAAATGAAGAAAAAGAAGAAGAAAAAGAAGATAAAGACGAAGAAAAAAAAAAGAGGAGAAATAAGAAGAGAAAAAAGATGAGGAAGAAGAAGAAGAAGAGGAAGAGGAGGAAGAAAAGGAAGAGGGAGAGGAAGAGGAATATGAAGAAAAGGAAAAAGAAGAAGAAGAGGAAGAAGAAGAAGATAAATGCGAAGAAGAAGAAGAGGAACCAGATGGGAAGCAAAAGAACAAAAAGAAGAAGAGGAAAAAAAAGACGAAGAAGAATAATAATAAGAAGAAGAAGATAATGAAGAAGAATAAGAGAAAGAAGAAGAAAAAAAATAAAGGAAGAAGAAAAAGAAGATGAAGACGAAGAAAAAAAAGAAGGGGAGAAATAACAAGAGAAAGAAGATGAGGAAGAAGAAGAACAAGAAGAAGAACCGGAGGAAGAAGAAAAAGAAGCGGAATAGGAAGACGAATATGTTGTAATGATTAAACAGCCATGCAATGATCAAAACAAAAGACTTGTGTCTTTGACGTCTCCATACATAATGAATCGGTCTTTCTTTATTCAAAATTGACTTAGCCTAAAGTACATAAGAGAGTATATAGTTCTGTCGCTCAAAGCAGCGGCAGAACGGGAGTATATAGCGTGTCATACGTATTTGTATATATTATTATATGCACATGCAGAAGGCATATACATTGACATGCGTTTAGGACCGAATGGTCAGAACGTCATAGTGCTTACGCTGCGGATCTCACGCTGCGGGCCAGTCCACATATAAGCGGCTGATCATATTACAGCACTTGGCGGTGGTTATGTTATGTAAACAAAGCGACAAAGTGTCTCTATGTTTATGCGCTTGATACTCTAACGTTTAGTTAGGGCATATGACCACTTTACATATTGTATACACTACAATATGGTGGGCATATGCTTATTTTGCATATAACACACTACACTTCCCTTTTTACAGAAATAACGTAATATTAATATGAAGTTATTTAGTATTATATTGGAGTTATATTTAATAACTATTGGAGTTATATTTCATTTATATAATGAAATATATATTTTTATGATTGTATTATGTTTGTATTATTATTATTGTATATATATAAATTTTTTTTTTTTTTATATATTTTTTTTTTTTTGAATATTTATAACAGAAATTTTTTTTGTTAATAATTCATTTCGAAGTTTATTTTTGAACTTTTAGCCTATCCTTATGAACTTTTTGTTTCTTATTCTTGCCATCCCTAAGTGTAATAGTATCTTTATGATATAGATATATAGCTATTACCTCAAATGGTCCTATATATGTAGGATCTAATTTGTGTCCTGCGTCATTTTTTAAGAACTTTATTTCCTATTTCTATGCTTACATCTGATATTTTATTGTCGTATTGCTATTTATTTCTAGCTTTACTATTGTCTAGAGCTATTCTTGCTCTTTTATAAGCTATTTCTAATCTAAACTTAACTTCTTTAGCGTAATCATCTACATTATATAATAGGTCTATTCTAGTGGTTTTATTAAAATCGAAGAACCGCTTGGTAATCTTCCAAATACTAGTTCGTATGGACAATAGTCGTGTGTTACCGAGGGTGTTGTGTTGAAACAGTATGTGAAATATTGTATCCAAACATCCCAATCGGTTTTGTCTGCAGATATATATGAACGAACATATTCATTGAATGTCCTATGATTTCGTTCTATTGTACCTAAAGTTTGATGATGATGTGCAGTAGACGTTATGTTGTCTATCTTTAAATATTTGCACAAGTCAGTTATTACTGAATTCTTATATTCTGTTCCCATGTCCGTAATGAACGTCTTCATTGGACCGTACTTTAGAGTAAAGTTTTCAAATATAGCCTTGGAAACAGTTGTTGCACTTTTATTTGGAATTTGAATGGTTACCAAATACTTAGTTAAATCGCATATTAGCGAAACTGCATATTCATTACTGAGCGTGATAGTGGACCTATAGTATCTACTATCACTCTGTCAAAAGCTATAGTTGGCGTGATAGTGGACCTATAGTATCTACTATCACTCTGTCAAAAGCTATAGTTGGTGTTTCAGTTATAATCATTGGGGTCTTTATATGAGTTGTTATTTTGGATTTATGGCATTTTTGACATTTACGTACGTACTCTTTGATATGACGAGTCATATTTTTCCAATAGTAATGTCGTTTTATTTTAGCTAGCGTTCTTCTAATGCCATTATGACCTCCTTGAGTTGGATCGTCATGAAATTTAGACAGTATCGCTTCTTGATCTTTTTTATTTTCTATTAGGGTCACCGGCTTGAGTAGCGCTACTCTTAAAATATTCAATATTTTATTGCCCATATTTTTGAAAGATTCAATTGAAATTAATTCAAAGATCTTATCGCTCGGTGTCACTTTGAGTTGGCTGATATTAAGTATACCGACTTGCATCTCAAGCCTTTAGAAGAACTGACCTAAGTCAAGATTTCCATTGGTGTACAAATCGCTAACATCAATTCTTGCTATTATTTTTCTTCCATGTTTCAAAAAACATATCTGATTTTTTATTAGCAAGGCCACTACTTTCCGTACTTCGTCATTACTAATGACTTCATATACGTTGGGCTTAGAAGCGTTGTCAAGAGTTTGCATTGGCAAATCTTCTTGATCTTTTCCTGCGCAGGATTTTTTCCGTCTATACTGTTGACTGGTAGTAACTTTCAGGACTTTTCTATGTATGTCTTTTAAATCGGATATTGTAATCCTTGATAATGCATCTGCCACGAAGTTGTCTTTTCCCTTGAGATACTCCACTGTGAAATCGTATTCTTCTAGTTCTAGTCTCATTCTAGTGAGTTTTGAACTTGGATTTGTCATTGAAAACAAATAAGTTAATGGTCTGTGATCTGTTTTTACTGTGAAATGTTTTCCCTATATGTATGGTCTGAAATATGTAATTGCCCAGTGGATGGTTGCTAACTCTTGTTCTGTAGTTGATTTGTTGCTTTCACCTTTAGTGAATGAGCGTGAAGCATATGCAACTGGGAGTTGTTTATCTCCATAGTTCTGTGTTAGGACAGCTCCACAAGCGTTTTTACTTGCATCAGTAATTATGCAAAACTCTTTATCGAAATCTGGATATTTCAATAATGTGGGTTTACTTAAAGCCTTTTTTAAATACTCGAATGCATTTTGGCATTCATCGGACCATTGAAATTTGGCCTTTTTTTTACATAATCGTGTTATGTGCCGTGAATAATCGGCGAAATTTTTGATGAAACGTCTATAGTAATTGCAAAACGCAACGAATCTTCTAGCGCTATCCGCATCTGTAGTGACTGGATATTTTTCGATGACGTCATATTTTTTATCATCGGACAGTATGCCTTGATCAGTACACTTGTCACCTAGAAAAGTCACTTGGTGCATGAAGAATTTACATTTTTCTGGATGTAGCTTAAGGTTGTTTTTTCTACATAGTTCAAAAACGTTTATTAAGTTTTTAATTATGTGGTTTTCCGAACAACCGATGACTATTAAGTCACCCATATACAAGAATGCTTGTGAAGGGTCGAGTCCAGAAAAAGCTATTGTCATCATTCTTTGAAAAGAATTTGGCGCTATTTTAAGACCATATGGTAGTCTTGTGAATTGGTACGAGCCACTGCTCGTTGAAAAGGACGTTAGTTCTCTAGATCTTTCTTTTAATTCTATTTGATAGAATCCAGACATTAAGTCTAGACATGAAAAGTATTTGGCTCTACCTAACTGGTCGAGAATGTCATCGATTCTGGGAAGTGGAAATTTATCCGATAATAGTCTTTTATTGATCTGGCGGTAATCTACTACTAATCGCCATCTTTGTATCAGAACCTGGTAGACCTTTCTTAGGTACCAGCAATATCGGGCTATTATATTCTGAGGTGGATGGTTCAACTATTTTATCTAGAATGAGCTTTTCAACTTGTTTATTGATTTCTTCTTTGTGTGCGTGTGGAATTCTATAGTTTTTGGTGTATACTGGATTATTATCATTCAATCTTAGTTCTTGCTTATACAAATTATTTGTTGTTAATGATTTGGTTTCAAGTCCGAATATGTCTGTATACTGGGTGCATAAGTCTTCAAGTTTTGTTTTGAATTGTGGTGGAAAGTTTTTTGTAAGTTTTTTTATGACATCTTCGTGTCTGTTTTTGCTAATTTCTCGGACTACGTCATAGTCACTTAGCCTTTCTGTTTTTATATTATTAATGTGTATTATTTTGGTTACACTTGTTGTATTTAGGACTCGGACAACAATATTTTCTTTACTGGATATAGTATTTCCAATAAATTTCTTTCTTAATTTCTTGATTCGGAATTAGAACAGTTTGTTCTGTCGATTCTAATTTAATCTGTCGGACTACTTCAGTGCGGGCTGGAAGTAAAATGGCATTGTTATCACAACTATGTGTGATGGGTATTTTTATTTGTACACAGGTTTAAATTATCTGGCCTAATTATTAGAGTGTCACTAGTATGTGTACAATCTAATAGGCAATTGAATTTTTTTCTGAAGTCTATACCTATAATGCCATCGCTAGGGATTGGAAAGTTTTGTTCAACTAAGTGATAGTTGTGTGGGATTATGTACTTTATAATAATCTACGATCTAAACCTTTTGAAAAAACTGAACCTTCACCGATTCCTGATATTTTAGTTGATATGTTAGTGTTAACATTGTCAAAAATATCGACATTTTCTTTAATTATTGAAATGTCTGCACCAGTGTCTACTAAAAAAGTGAGAGAATTGTTTGTTCTTAAGTTTTTTAGTTTTATAAATAATCCTGAACTAAGATTGATGTTGTATACTATCGCACACTCTGAATATCTTAAGCGATTTTTTTCGTTTCCCGAACTACTTTCTGCAGTTCGTATGTTTGCATTGTTTTGGGGATTACGGCCTCTGTTCGAGTTACCACGGCCTCTAGAGTTTCCTCTATTTTAGCCTCTATTGTTCCCTCTATTATTATTATTTTGATTGTAATGGTAATTACCTCTATTTTCGTAATTACCTCTGTTTGAGTTATTGTAACCGCGGTTATTGTAACCTCTTTGATTACCGCGACTACCATTGCCTCTGTAATAAAAGACAGTGTTGGCGCTTTCCGTAATCTCTGTGCTGCAATGGATATATTTACCCATTACATCATTAAAATTACCGAAATTGCCAGCTTCTAGTATTATACGCAACTTTTCATGTTCACAGTTGTGAATCAGAGCTGATATCGACTCTTTGGTCGAAAATTTATCAGCATTTCCTAGGTCTAAACCTTCGTCAATGTACGCTGCTTCTAGCTGCTTGCGCAGACTGTCAATATATTTAGTAGTTTTGCTTTGATAACATCAGAGGACTCTCCTTTAACGTTATCATTGAGTTTCCTAATAATATCCTGGATTGTTGTTTCGTTTTGTACTTTATAAAGGATTGTGCCGGTTATCTTTGATTTGATAACTTCAACGGCTAGATCTTCTTTAGTCCTATCAGTGATTCTTAACACTGTTAGAAAACGCTGGAGTGGTAGTTTATTACCATCAAATTCGGGGATTGAAGTTGAGACTTGTCTCACATATTGACGGTCTTTTTCTACTGTTGACGTCATGATTACTTCGTTTCCTATATCCACTGAATGTTTTTGTTCAAGAATTGATTCTGGTTCGATATCCAGTAATACCGACTCATGAAATCTGGCTGGTGTGTTAATTATATTCGGAATAAATAGTTGTAGGCTATGTCTTTCCGATATATATCTAAGATTTTCTCTTAATCTTTTCAACACATCATTTACTTGCATTACGTGCAATTGCGTTAATCTATTTAAATTAGTATATACTATCTCACGAATGTTATTATATGATTTTATCATACATTGAACGTGTTTTACTTTCGTTGTGTTTGAAATCGGTGCACATTTATTTAGGCACTTAAACGATTTGTCAAACTCAAGACGTTCAAGTTTAATAATGGACGATATTTCGTTCCATTCCATTAGTCGATGAGATATACATATATATATATATATATATATATATATATATATATATATATATATATTTTTTTTTTTTTTTTTTAAACCTTATCTACGCTCGACTAAGGTATCTCTTTCTGAGCGTTCTTTTGTATATCAGATACGCTTTTAGTATGAGATTTAAGGCCGTGAGTACTACTAGTACAATTAATAGCTGAGTTTGGGTCCCTAGGTGTGGTGTAGGATCCACAAGTTCTATGACGTTAATCACGTCTGCTGTGCTATCTTTGACTTTGGCCTCCAATTTTGAAATCAAGAAACTCCCTTAAAAAAATTACGAATTAAAATTTAATAAGAGTCGTCCTAGGGTCGTGTTGGTCAATTCGAAGAAAGAAACAAACAGTTCATAGAATGAAAACAAATCCTGAATTAAAGGCAAACTATACATATATAAATGTTCCACTTTACACAAAAATTAAGGATAATTATTTTTTTTTTTTTTTTGGGGTAATAAAAATTTACATGTCCCTACCTAATGGTTCGTATAGCTTTACAGGCTATACTTCTATCGGGCAGATAAGGTTCCGCTCAATTTCACATAGTTTGTTATAATTATAAAAAAAATATGCATCGCAGTGCATTCAAAATTATTTTGGTGGGCGCTCTTTGTAGCGCTATCGGTCCTACTGCCTTCAGGGCGTCCACGTTGCTGCATCAGCTGGTCGTCGCCGGTTGGCTTCGCTGATGCTCCTTTGTAGGCGTAAAAGGCGGCTTGCCTTTCACGCTTGTTGATCAGTCCGTTGGTGTTTTCTCGTGCAGGTGCATTCGGTGGAGTCGCTGGCTTCGATGTGCTGAGCAGCGGCAGTCACACGCCTTAAGGGCGGATCTGTCGCTTGGATGAAGCTCTCGTTGAATGATGTTCCTAGCACTGTTCTTCGGCTCGCAGCTGCAGCTCGCGACGTCTTTGTGCGGTTAGCGAGAGACTTGGGCTGGCATCGCTGGCTGCGATGACTTTGGAAGTTGTTTGCTTTATATCACGTGTTGTTGTTGTTGTTGCTATTTGGTTTATTCGGAGCACTTGGCTTTGCCACCGAGATCGCCCGTTAGATATTTGAAACGGTCAGGCTTCAATTTGTGATTTCTTCTGTTACTTGAGTGATTGGCCGTTGTTCTTCTTCTTCTTCATCCTTATGCGACACCACTGGCGCCCAACTGTTCAATTGCAGTTGTCATTTTTTTTTTTTTTTTTTGCTATATAGAAACGACCACCAGAGTTGCCACCAAGTTTTGTTCGAAATTTTTGATATTGTTGGATGGTAAATTTTTTAATTTGATGCACTTTTCACTTGCAGTTATTTTAGTTGCGGTTTTAGTCACGGTCACTGGAGTGTAATGTTTAAACACAAGGCCAGTGTGGCTAGTGCCAACTAGTCACGGTCGCCATGTAATGATTAAGCAGCCATGCAATGATCAAAACAAAAGACTAGTGTCTTTGACGTCTCCATACATAATGAATCGGTCTTTCTTTATTCAAAATTGACTTAGCCTAAAGTACATAAGAGAGTATATAGTTCTGTCGCTCAAAGCAGCGGCAGAACGGGAGTATATAGCGTGTCATACGTATTTGTATATATTATTATATGCACATGCAGAAGGCATATACATTGACATGCGTTTAGGACCGAATGGTCAGAACGTCATAGTGCTTACGCTGCGGATCTCACGCTGCGGGGCAGTCCACATATAAGCGGCTGATCATATTACAGCACTTGGCGGTAGTTATGTTATGTAAACAAAGCGACAAAGTGTCTCTATGTTTATGCGCTTGATACTCTAACGTTTAATTAGGGCATATGACCACTTTACATATTGTATACACTACAATGTGGTGGGCATATGCTTATTTTGCATATAACACACTACACACTACAGAAGAGGGAGAAGAAGAAGAAGAGAAAGAAGAGGAAGAAAAAGAAGAAGAAGACCAAGAGGAAGAGGAAGAAGAATATGTAGAAGAGGGAGAAGATGCAAAAAAAGTGAAGAAGAGAAAATTGAAGGAGAAGATGAAGATGAAGAAGAGGAAGAGTAAAAAAGAAGATGAAGAAGGAGTGGACAATGAAGAAGATAAAGAAAAAGAAAAAGAAGAAGAAGAAGATTGCAAAGAAGAAGATGAAGAAAAGGAAGAAGAAGAAAAAAATAAAGTAGAAGCAAAAGAGATGGAAAACAAGAGAAAGGGCAAAATAGTGAGCAAGAATGAAGAAGAAGAGAAAGAAGAAGATGAAGAAGTAGACGAAAAAGAGGAGGTAGAAAGAGGAAGAACAAGAAGAAGAAGAAGACGTAGGAGAAGATGAATTAAAGGAAGAAGAAAAAAAAGAAAAGGAAGATGAAAAAGAACAAGAGAAAAAAGAAGAAGAAGAACACAATATAAAGGAAAAGCAAAAGGAAGAAGAATAAGGAGAATAAGAGGAAAAGACGAAGAAACGGAAGATGAAAAAGAAGAGGAATAAGAAGCGAAAGAAGAAGAGAAACAAGAAGTAGCTGAAAAAGAAGACGAAGAAAAAAGGAAAGAAGAAAAGAGAGGAGAAGAAGAAGAAAAAGAAGGCGATGATAAAAAAGAAGAAAAAGAAGATGAAGACGAAGAAAAAGAAAAGGAATAAGAAGAAGAGAAATAAGAAGAGAAAGAAGATAACGAAGAAGAAGGAGAAGATGATGAGGAAGAAAAAGAAGAGAAAGAAGAAGGAGATAAATGCGAAGAAGGAGAAGAGGAACCAGAAGAGGAAGCAGAATAACAAAAAGAAGAAAAAGAAGAAGAGGGAGAAAAAAGAAGAAGTTGAAAAATAAGAAGAAGAATAATAAGAGGAAAAAGATGATGAAGAAGAAAAATAAATAAAAGAAGAAGAAAAAGAAGGCGAGGAAGACGAAAAAGAAGATGAAGACGAAGAAAAAGAAGATAAAGAGAAATAAGAAAAGAAATAAGATGAGGAAGAAGAAAAAGAGGAAGAGGAGGAAGAAGAAGAAGAGGAAGAGGAAGAGGAAGAGGAATATGTAGAAGAGGGAGAAGAAGAAGATGTAATAATTAAACAACCAGACTTGTGTCTTTGACGTCTTCATACATAATGAATCGGCCTTTCTTTATTCGATATTGACTTAGCCTAAAGTACATAAGAGAGTATATAGTTCTGTCGCTCAAAGCAGCGGCAGAACGGGAGTATATAGCGTGTCATATGTATTTGTATATATTATTATATGCACATGCAGAAGGCATATACATTGACATGCGCTTGGGACCGAATGGTCAGAACGTCATAATGCTTACGCTGCAGATCTCACGCTGCAGGCCAGTCCACATATAAGCGGCTGATCATATTACAGCACTAGGCGGTAGTTATGTTATGTAAACAAAGCGACAAAGTGTCTCTATGTTTATGCGCTTGATACTCTTACGTTTAGTTAGGGCATATGACCCCTTTACATATTGTATACACTACAATATGGTGGGCATATGCTTATTTTGCATATAACACACTACACCTCCCTTTTTACAGAAATAACGTAATATTAATATGAAGTTATTTAGTAATTATATTGGTATATTTAATAACTATTGGAGTTATATTTAATTTATATAATGAAATATATATTTTTATGTTTGTTTATGTTGTTGTATTATTATTGTATATATATACATTTTTTTTTTTTTTAATATTAGAAGTTTGATTTGAGTTGTATATATATATTTTATTTTGTGGATGAAAGTATTGAAATATGTATATGTAACAGAAATTTTGTTTGTTAATAATTCATTTCGAAGTTTATTTTTGAACTTTTAGCCTATCCTTATGAACTTTTTGTTTCTTATTCTTGCCATCCCTAAGTGTAATAGTATCTTTATTATCTATAGCTATTACCTCAAATGGTCCTATATATGTAGGATCTAACTTGTGTCCTGCGTCATTTTTTAATAGAACTTTATTTCCTATTTCTATGCTTACATCTGATATTTTATTATCGTATTGCTTTTTATTTCTAGCTTTACTATTGTCTAGAGCTATTCTTGCTCTTTTATAAGCTATTTCTAATCTAAACTTAACTTCTTTAGCGTAATCATCTACATTATATAATAGGTCTATTCTAATGGTTTTATTAAAATCGAAGAACCGCTTGGTAATCTTCCAAATACTAGTTCGTATGGACAATAGTCGTGTGTTACCGAGGGTGTTGTGTTGAAACAGTATGTGAAATATTGTATCCAAACATCCCAATCAGTTTTGTCTGCAGATATATATGAACGAACATATTCATTGAATGTCCTATGACTTCGTTCTATTGTACCTAAAGTTTGATGATGATGTGCAGTAGACGTTATGTTGTCTATCTTCAAATATTTGCACAAGTCAGTTATTACTGAATTCTTATATTCTGTTCCCATGTCCGTAATGAACGTCTTCATTGGACCGTACTTTAGAATAAAGTTTTCAAATATAGCCTTGGAAACGGTTGTTGCACTTTTATTTGGAATTTGAATGGTTACTAAATACTTAGTTAAATCGCATATTAGCGAAACTGCATATTCATTACCATTCTCTGAGCGTGATAGTGGACCTATAGTATCTACTATCACTCTGTCAAAAGCTATAGTTGGTGTTTCAGTTATAATCATTGGGGTCTTTATATGAGTTGTTATTTTGGATTTATGGCATTTTTGACATTTACGTACGTACTCTTTGATATGACGAGTCATATTTTTCCAATAGTAATGTCGTTTTATTTTAGCTAGCGTTCTTCTAATGCCATTATGACCTCCTTGAGTTGGATCGTCATGAAATTTAGACAGTATCGCTTCTTGATCTTTTTTATTTTCTATTAGGGTCACCGGCTTGAGTAGCGCTACTCTTAAAATATTCAATATTTTATTGCCCATATTTTTGAAAGATTCAATTGAAATTAATTCAAAGATCTTATTGCTCGGTGCCACTTTGAGTTGGCTGATATTAAGTATACCGACTTGCATCTCAAGCCTTTAGAAGAACTGACCTAAGTCAAGATTTCCATTGGTGTACAAATCGCTAACATCAATTCTTGCTATTATTTTTCTTCCATGTTTCAAAAAACATATCTGATTTTTTATTAGCAAGGCCACTACTTTCCGTACTTCGTCATTACTAATGACTTCATATACGTTGGGCTTAGAAGCGTTCTCAAGAGTTTGCATTGGCAAATCTTCTTGATCTTTTCCTGCGCAGGATTTTTTCCGTCTATACTGTTGACTGGTAGTAACTTTCAGGACTTTTCTATGTATGTCTTTTAAATCGGATATTGTAATCCTTGATAATGCATCTGCCACGAAGTTGTCTTTTCCCTTGAGATACTCCACTGTGAAATCGTATTCTTCTAGTTCTAGTCTCATTCTAGTTAGGTTTGAACTTGGATTTGTCATTGAAAACAAATAGGTTAATAGCCTGTGATCTGTTTTTACTGTGAAATGTTTTCCCTATATGTATGGTCTGAAATATGTAATTGCCGAGTGGATAGCTGTTAACTCTTGTTCTGTAGTTGATTTGTTGCTTTCCCCTTTAGTGAATGACCGTGAAGCATATGCAACTGGGAGTTGTTTATCTCCATAGTTCTGTGTTAGGACAGCTCCACAAGCGTTTTTACTTGCATCAGTAATTATGCAAAACTCTTTATCGAAATCTGGATATTTCAATAATGTGGGTTTACTTAAAGCCTTTTTTAAATACTCGAATGCATTTTGGCATTCATCGGACCATTGAAATTTGGCCTTTTTTTTACATAATCGTGTTATGTGCCGTGAATAATCGGCGAAATTTTTGATGAAACGTCTATAGTAATTGCAAAACGCAACGAATCTTCTAGCGCTATCCGCATCTGTAGTGACTGGATATTTTTCGATGACGTCATATTTTTTATCATCGGACAGTATGCCTTGATCAGTACACTTGTCACCTAGAAAAGTCACTTGGTGCATGAAGAATTTACATTTCTGGATGTAGCTTAAGGTTTTTTTTTTACATAGTTCAAAAACATTTATTAAGTTTTTATCATGTGGTTTTCCGAACAACCGATGACTATTAAGTCATCCATATACAAGAATGCTTGCGAAGGGTCGAGTCCAGAAAAAGCTATTGTCATCATTCTTTGAAAAGAATTTGGCGCTATTTTAAGACCATATGGTAGTCTTGTGAACTGGTACGAGCCACTGCTCGTTGAAAAGGACGTTAGTTCTCTAGATCTTTCTTTTAATTCTATTTGATGGAATCCAGACATTAAGTCTAGACATGAAAAGTATTTGGCTCTACCTAACTGGTCGAAAATGTCATCGATTCTGGGAAGTGAAAATTTATCCGATAGGAGTTTTTTTATTGATCTGGCGGTAATCTATTACTAATCGCCATCTTTTTGTAGCAGAACCTGGTAGACCTTTCTTAGGTACCAGCAATATTGGGCTATTATATTTTGAGGTGGATGGTTCAACTATTTTATCTAGAATGAGCTTTTCAACTTGTTTATAGATTTCTTCTTTGTGTGCGTGCGGAATTCTATAGTTTTTGGTGTATACTGGATTATTATCATTCAATCTTAGTTCTTGCTTATTCAAATTATTTGTTGTTATTGATTCGGTTTCCGGTCCGAATATGTCTGTATACTGGGTGCATAAATCTTCAAATTTTGCTTTGAATTGTGGTGGAAAGTTTTTGTAAGTTTTTTTATGACATCTTCGTGTCTGTTTTTGCTAATTTCTCGGACTATGTCATAGTCACTTAGCCTTTCGGTTTTTATATTATTAATGTGTATTATTTTGGTTACACTTGTTGTATTTAGGACTCGGACAACAATATTTTCTTTACTGGAGATAGTATTTCTCCTTTCTCAATTTCTTGATTCGGAATTAGAACAGTATGTTCTGTCGATTCTAATTTAATCTGTCGGACTACTTCAGTGCGGGCTGGAAGTAAAATGGCATTGTTATCGATTTGTCAAACTCAAGACGTTCAAGTTTAATAATGGACGATATTTCGTTCCATTCCATTAGTCGATGAGATGTATAAATATATATATATATATATATATATTTTAAACCTTATCTAGCTCATTGGCTCGACTAAGGTATCTCTTTCTGAGCGTTCTTTTGTATATCAGATACGCTTTTAGTATGAGATTTAAGGCCGTGAGTACTACTAGTACAATTAATAGCTGAGTTAGGGTGCCTAGGTGTGGTGTAGGATCCACAAGATCTATGACGTTAATCACGTCTGCTGTGCTTTCTTTCACCTTGGACTCATGGCTCCCATTTTGAAATCAAGAAGCTCATTAAAAAAATTACGAATTAAAAGTTAATAAGAGTCGTCATAGGGTCGTGAACTAAAGGCAAACTCGAAATTTAGTAGTTGGAACGTGATTTAATACTTTGATACATATACAGATATAAATGTTCCACTTTACACAAAAAAATTAAGGATACATTTTTTTTTTAAATGCTTAACAATGATCTCCAACCTATTTTGTCGTATGACTTCACGGGCCATACTTTAGCGAGCAATGCAGTTATCGCTTCCGCTTACAATATTTTTCTTAAGTTTAGATATAGTTAATTTTTCTCTGGGGCGGAAAAAAAATTCCTTTTACATGTCCCTACCTAATGGTTCGTATAGCTTTACAAGCTATACTTCTATCGGGCAGATAAGGCTCCGCTCAATTTCACAATATTTCTTACAATAATTTTGTTTCTTATATATATGCCCAGCATGTATACTCGCAGTATACACTCTCCAGTGGTCCTGGGCAATCCTTTGGGCACTTCTTTTCCTCGCTTGGAAGTGATAGTGGCTTGAGAGGAGTTAGTCGGTTATTATCAATAATTTTTATTGTAGGTATAACTGAGTGAACTTGAGTTTCTGGCTTTTTTAATGATTTTAAAAAGTCAAGTTCATGTTGCAGTTTTTGTGCCACTGCCCATGGAGGTGGTGCTTGTTTTGTATATAATAGCCACTTAATGTGTGCTATTCTTTTCTTTATTTTATTTTGCACCCCACCTCTTATTGCCATTTCACTCTAACTCCAATCAATCATAATATACGTTTTCCGTCCCTCCTGGCATTCAGCGGTGCTTTGTTCCTTCTTTTTACTTTACAGCGCGGGGCAGTTGGGGCTGCGGTTCAGTGCAGTTTGTTAATTGCAGTTTTGCCGGCGACGAGATGTTCACCGATGCAGAAACGGAAATTTCTATTGGAAGCTCAAATTCATCGACCGAAGAAGCGGATGAAGTCACAGATCCGAATGTTCAAGTTGGTGTTGATGTTATTCTGCATAACCGTCTGCAAGAATCTTTTGCCTTCCCGGATAAGAACACCTGGCATTCAGCGGCGCTTTGCTGTTGTTGTTTGCTGGTGCCTGCTGCTGTTGCTGTACTGACGTCGACCACGTCACGAGTCACGGTCGCCATGTAATAATTAAACAACCAGACTTGTGTCTTTGACGTCTTCATACATAATGAATCGGTCATTCTTTATTCGATATTGACTTAGCCTAAAGTACACAAGAGAGTATATAGTTCTGTCGCTCAAAGCAGAACGGGAGTACATAGCGTGTCATATGTATTTGTATATATTATTATATGCACATACAGAAGGCATATACATTGACATGCGCTTGGCACCGAATGGTCAGAACGTCATAGTGCTTACGCTGCAGATCTCACGCTGCAGGCCAGTCCACATATAAGCGGCTGATCATATTACAGCACTTGGCGGTGGTTATGTATATGCGCTTGATACTCTTACATTTAGTTAGGGTATATGACCACTTTACATATTGTATACACTACAATATGGTGGGCATATGCTTATTTTGCATATAACACACTACAAAGAAGAGGAAGAACAAAAAGAAGACGAAGAAGAAGAAGAGAGAGAAGAAACGAAAGATGAGGAAAAGAAAAAGAACATGAACAAAATAAGGAGAAGAAAGATGAAGAGAAGAAGGAAGAAGAAGAAGCAAAAAAAATTAGAAAGAAGAGAAAGAGAAAGAACAAGAGATGAAAGCAGAAAAATAGAAAGAATAAGAGAAAGAGAAAGAAGAAAGAAGAGGACGAAGAAGAAGAAAATAAGAAAAGGAAGATAACGCAGAGAAAAATAATATGAAGAAGTAGAAGAACCAGAAAGAGAAGATGAAGAAAAAAAGGAGGAGAAAGATGAAGAGAAGAAAAAACAAAAAGAAAATAAAATATGAGAAAGAAGAGAAAGAAAAAGAGATGAAAGAAGAAAAATATAAAGAATAAAAAAAATATGAAGAAGGAGAAAATGTAAAAAAGAAGATGAAGAAGAAGCAAAAGAGATGAAAAAGAAGAGAAAGAGCAAGAAAAAAAAAGGAAGAGAAAAAAAAAGAAGATGAAGAAGAAGAAGAGAAAAAAGAAGAAGAAGATGATATAGGGGAAAACGCAAAGGAAAAGAAAGAAGGGTAAGGAGAATAAGAGGAAAAAGATGAAGAAACGGAAGATGAGAAGAGGAATAAGAAGCGAAACAAGAAGAGGAAGAAGAAGAAAGAGAAGAAGAAGAAGAAAAAGAAGAATAAGACGAAGAAAAAAAGAAGAGGAGAAATAAGAAAAGAAAGAAGATGAGGAAGAATAAAAAGTAGAGAAGAAGGAAGAAGAAGTCGTAGAGGAAGAGGAAAAGGAAGAGGAAAAGGAAGAGGAAAAGGAAGAGGAATATAAAGAAATGGAAGAAGAAAAAGAAGAGAAAGAAGAAGATAAATGCGAAGAAGGAGAAGAGGAATCAGAAAAACAAAAAGAAGAAAAAACAAGTAAGGAAACTCTAGTCGGAGGTTCCCGACTAGGAAATACCCTGAACCCCGCTTTTCGGCGGCTTTAAATGCACTTCAAAGTTTGTATATAATTTTAAATTAAATTAAAAAATTAAAAAAAAAAAAGATTAAGTAACTTGCATAAAAAAAGTTGAAGTCAGCTTAGAGAATCGAACCCGAGACTTTATGTCGGCGATCATCGTTTCTACCAACACAGCCGTTGCAATACATAAGAGTGAGATAGCGAATTCCTAAGTAAAGTTATTGAGCTACTGAGCTACTGCTACTGAGCTGCTGAACTTCTGCTTAAATGAATTTTTCGAATTCGCACGTGTGTACGTTAACGTTTGGTAAACTTTTCGTTTAATAACATAATGATTTTCATCTATTCATATGTATATTATATTGACTTTATTTAAGTTATATCAATGTTACTACTATTTTATATATATGTAAATATATACAGTATGTACATGTGTACATACATATGTATGTATATTGCAAGCAACGCATACATACACACGCACACGCATACGCTCTGCTAACTGCGCAGTTTACTCAGCGACTTCGCTGCGCCAATATGTGCGTGTTATGGGAAACTAAATGCTTAATAACTTTTTTTGTAGATCGACTTTCTTAATCAAACTTGCGCAGCGTAATTATATCATTCATATGTGTGCGTGTGCAAAAGCACAAGTCTGTAGTATTTGAAATAAGTGGTTTAAAAATTTGGGCGAAGGGGGCGTGGTATCCAAAATTTAACAAAAATCAAAATTGTATAAAAGTCCCATTAAGCTAAATACAAGATTTGGAGTCTCTAACTATCAAGATATAGAAGATATAATTTTAAAACTGAAAAATCGATTTCGTTTTTAATCGATAAAAAAAGAACGAGAAGAGTTATCGAATTTCTAAAACAAACTCGACCTGCGCGTGATATACACGAATCTATAAAAAGAATCCAAAAAAAGTTCAAGTCTCTAGCTATTATAGGTTCTGAGATCCACGCGTTCAAACATACGGACAGACGGACAGACGGACGGACAGACAGACGGACAGGGCTCAATCGACTCGGCTTGTCGTCCTGATCAAGAATATATATACTTTATGGGGTCTGCCACGCCTCCTTCTGCCTGTTACATACATTTGGGCTGCAACAAAACCATTATACCCTGATTACCCATTTTTAATGGGTTCAGGGTATAAAAAGAACAAAAAGAGCAGAAATAAGAAGAAGAAGAAGAGGACAAATATAAAGATGAAGAAATGGAAGCAGAAGAAGAAGAAAAAAATATGAAGAGTGTAGAAAAAGGAAAAAAGGAGATGAAGAAGAAGCAAAGAAAATGAAAAAGAAGAAAAAGAGGAAGAGGGAGAAGATGAAGAAGAAAATGAAGACGAAGACGAAGAAAAAGAAAAAGAAAAAGAAGATAAAGACGAAGAAAAAGAAGAAGAAAAAGAAGATGAAGACGAAGAAAAAAAAGAAGAAGAGAAATAGGAAGAGAAAGAAGATGAAGAAGAAGAAGAAGAGGAAGAGGAGGAAGAAGAAGAAGAGGGAGAGGAAGAGAAATATGAAGAAAAGGAAAAGAAGAATAAGAGGAAGAAGAAGAAGATAAATGCGAAGAAGAAGAAGAGGAACCAGAAGAGGAAGCAGAAGAACAAAAAGAAGAAAAAGAAGAAGAGGAAGAAAAAAGACGAAGAAGAATAATAATAAGAAGATGAAGATAAGATAAAGAAAAAGAGAAAGAAGAAGAAAAAAAGAATACGAAGAAGAAGAAGAAGAAAAAGAAGATGAAGACGAAGAAAAAAGTGAAGAAGTGAAATAAGGAAAGAAATAAGATGGATAAGAAGAGGTACAGAAGGAAGAAGAAAAAGCAGAAGAGGAAGAGGAAGACGAAGAAGAGGCAGAAGAGAAGAAACGAAAGATGAGGAAGAGAAAAGGAACATGAAGAAATAGAAGAAGCCGGAAAAGAAGAGAAAGAAGAAGAGGAGGAAGAAGAAGAAGAAGAGGAAGAACTAAAAGAAGACGAAGAAGAAGAAGAGAAAGAAGAAACGAAACATGAAGAGGAGAAAAAGAAGATGAAGAAGTAGAAGAAAAAAAAAAAAGATGAAGAAAAAAAGGAGGAGAAAGAAGAAGAGAAGAAGGAAGAAGAAGAAGAAAAAAAGGTGAGAAAGAAGAGAAAGAGAAAGAACAAGAGATGAAAGCAGTAAAATAGAAAGACTAAGAGAAAGAAGAAGAGAAAGAAGAAGAAGGAGACAAAGAAGAAGAAGGAGACAAAGAAGAAGAAGAAAAGAAGAAGAAGAAAAGAAGAAGAAGAAAAGAATAAAAGGAGGATGAGGAAGAGAAAGAAGAAGAGAAAGAAGAAGAGAAAGAAGAAGATAAAGAAGAAGAGAAAGAAGAAGAGAAAAAAGAAGAAGGAGACAAAGAAGATAAAGAATGGGAAGAAGAGGAAGAGAACGAGAAGGAAGAAGAAGAAGAAGAGGAAGAGCAGAAAGAAGAAGAAGAGGACAAAGAAGAAGATGAAGAAAAGGAAGAAGAAGAAGAAGAAGAGAAAAACTATGAAGAAGGAGAAAAACGAAAAAAAGAAGGTGAAGAAGAAGCAAAAGAGATGAAAAAGAAGAGAAAGAGCAAGAAAGAAGAAGAAGAGAATGAATACGAAGAAGAAGAAAAAAGGAGGGGAGAATGAGGAAGAAGAAAAAAAAAGAAGATGATGACGAAAAAAAAGAAGAAGAAGAGAAATAAGAAAAGAAATAAGATGAGGAACAAGAAGAATAAGAGAAAAAGAAGAGGAAGAGCAAGAAAAAGAGGAAGAGGAATATGTAGAAGAGGGAGAAGACTAAGAAGAAGAAGAGAAAGAAGAAACGAAAGATGAGGAAGAGAAAAAGACGATGAAGAAGTAGAAGAAGCAGAAAAAGAAGATGAAGAAAAAAAAGAGGAGAAAGATGAAGAGAAGAAGGAAGAAGAAGAAGAAAAAAAGATGAAAAAGAAGGGGAAGAGAAAGAACAAGAGATGAAAGCAGTAAAATAGAAAGAATAAGAGAGAGAAGAAGAGAAAGAAGAAGAAGAAAAGAAAGATGAGGAAGAGAAAAAGGAGATGAAGAAGTAGAAGAAGCAGAAAAAGAAGATGAAGGAAAAAAGAAGGAGAAAGATGAAGAGAAGAAAGAACAAGAAGAAACGAGTAAGGAAACTCTAGTCGGAAGTGCCTGACTAGGAAATACCCTGAACCCCGCCTATCGGCGGCTTTAAATGCACTTCAAAGTTTGTATATAATTTTAAATTAAATTAAAAAATTTAAAAAAAAAAAAAAGATTAAGTAACTTGCATAAAAAAAGTTTTGACGTCAGCTTAGAGAATCGAACCCGTGACTTTATGTCGGCGATCATCGCTTCTACCAACACAGCCGTTGCAGTACATAAGTGAGATAGCGAATTCCTAAGTAAAGTTATTGAGCTACTGAGCTGCTGAACTTCTGCTTAACATTTTTTGCGACTGCGCTGCGCCAATATGTGCGTGTTTTGGGAAACTAAATTCTTAATAACTATTTTTGGAGACCGACTTTCTTAATCAAACTTTCGCAGCTTAATTATATCATTCATATGTGTGCATGTGCAAAAGCATAAGTCTCTAGTATTTGAAATAAGCGGTTTGAAAATTTGGGCGAAGGGGGCGTGGCATCCAAAATTTAACAAAAATAAAAATTGTATAAAAGTCCCATTAAGCTAAATACAAGATTTGGAGTCTCTAACTATAAAGATGTAGAAGATATAATTTTAAAACTGAAAAATCGATTTCGTTTTTAATCGATAAAAAAAGAACGAGAAGAGTTATCGAATTTCTAAAACAAACTCGACCTGCGCGTGATATACACGTTTCTATAAAAAAAGTTCAAGTCTCTAGCTATTATAGGTTCTGAGATCCACGCGTTCAAACATACGGACAGACGGACAGACGGACAGACAGACAGACAGACAGACAGACAGACGGACAGGGCTCAATCGACTCGGCTTGTCGTCCTGATCAAGAATATATATACTTTATGGGGTCTGCCACGCCTCCTTCTGCCTGTTACATACATTTGGGCTGCAACAAAACCATTATACCCTGATTACCCATTTTTAATGGGTTCAGGGTATCAAAATGAAGATAAAAAGAAAAGAAAGAACAAGAGAAAAAGAGACAGAGAAAGAACAAGAAGAAGAGGAATAAAAAGATGAAGAAGAAAAAGAACAAAAAGAGCAGAAATAAGAAGAAGAAGAAGAGGACAAAGATAGAGATGAAGAAATGGAAGCAGAAGAAGAAGAAAAAGAAGAAAAAGAGGAAGAGAGAGAAGAAGAAGAAAAAAATGAAGACGAAGACGAAGAAAAAGAAAAAGAAAATAAAGACGAAGAAAAAGAAGAAGAAAAAAGAAGAGGAGAAATAGGAAGAGAAAGAAGATGAAGAAGAAGAAGAAGAGGAAGAGGAGGAAGAAGAAGAAGAGGAATATGAAGAAAAGGAAAAGAAGAAGAAGAAGAAGATAAATGCGAAGAAGAAGAAGAGGACGAAAAAAGTCGAAGAAAAATAATAATAAGAAGATGAAGATAAGATAAAGAAAAAGAAAAAGAAGAAGAAAAAAAGAAAAGGAAGAAGAAGAAGACGAAAAAGAAGATGAAGACGAAGAAAAAAATGAAGAAGTGAAATAAGAAAAGAAATAAGATGGATAAGAAGAGGTACAGAAGGAAGAAGAAAAAGGAGAAGAGGAAGAGGAAGACGAATATGTAGAAGAGGCAGAAGAAGAAGAAGAGAAAGAAGAAACGAAAGATGAGGAAGAGAAAAGGAACATGAAGAAATAGAAGAAGCCGGAAAAGAAGAGAAAAAAGAAGAGGAGGAAGAAGAAGAAGAAGAGGAAGAACTAAAAGAAGACTAAGAAGAAGAAGAAAAAGAAGAAACGAAAGATGAGGAAGAGAAAAAGAAGATGAAGAAGTAGAAGAAAGAGAAAAAAAAGATGAAAAAAAAGGAGGAGAAAGAAGAAGAGAAGAAGGAAGAAAAAAAGATGAGAAAGAAGAGAAAGAACAAGAGATGAATGCTGAAAAATAGAAAGAATAAGAGAAAGAAGGAGAGGGAGACAAAGAAGAAGAAGAAAAGAAGAAGGAGACAAAGAAGATGAAGAAATGGAAGAAGAAGAAGAGAACGAGAAGGAAGAAGAAGAAGAAGAGGAAGAGAAGAAAGAAGAAGAAGAGGACAAAGAAGAAGTTGAAGAAAAGGAAGAAGAAGAAGAAAAAAACTATGAAGAAGAAGAAAAAGGAAAAAAGAAGGTGAAGAAGAAACAAAAGAGATGAAAAAGAAGAGAAAGAGCAAGAGAAAGAGCAAGAAAGAAGAAGAAGAGAAAGAATACGAAGAAGAAGAAGAAGAAAAAAGGAAGGGAGAATGAGAAAGAAGAAAAAAAAAGAAGATGATGACGAAAAAAAAGAAGAAGAAGAGAAATAAGAAAAGAAATAAGATGAGGAACAAGAAGAATAAGAGAAAAAGAAGAGGAAGAGCAAGAAAAAGAGGAAGAGGAATATGTAGAAGAGGGAGAAGACTAAGAAGAAGAAGAAAAAGAAGAAACGAAAGATGAGGAAGAGAAAAAGAAGATGAAGAAGTAGAAGAAAGAGAAAAAAAAGAGGAAAAAAAAAGGAGGAGAAAGATGAAGAGAAGAAGGAAGAAGAAGAAGAAAAAAAGATGAGAAAGAAGAGGAAGAGAAAGAACAAGAGATGAAAGCAGTAAAATAGAAAGAATAAGAGAAAGAAGAAGAAGAAAAGAAGAAAAGAAAGATGAGGAAGAGAAAAAGGAGATGATGAAGTAGAAGAAGCAGAAAAAGAAGATGAAGGAAAAAAGAAGGAGAAAGATGAAGAGAAAAAAGAACAAGATGAAACGAGTAAGGAAACTCTAGTCGGAAGTGCCTGACTAGGAAATACCCTGAACCCCGCCTATCAGCGGCTTTAAATGCACTTCAAAGTTTGTATATAATTTGAAATTAAATTAAAAAATTAAAAAAAAAAGATTAAGTAACTTGCATAAAAAAAGTTTTGACGTCAGCTTAGAGAATCGAACCCGTGACTTTATGTCGGCGATCATCGTTTCTACCAACACAGCCGTTACAGTACATAAGAGTGAGATAGCGAATTCCTAAGTAAAGTTATTGAGCTACTGAGCTACTGCTACTGAGCTGCTGAACTTCTGCTTAAAATTTTTTGCGACTGCGCTGCGCCAATATGTGCGTGTTTTGGGAAACTAAATTCTTAATAACTTTTTTTGTAGACCGACTTTCTTAATCAAACTTTCGCAGCGTAATTATATCATTCATATTTTTTTTTTTTTTATTTTGTAATTTTATAATTTGACTCACGAATGTTGTCAATTACTTTATATAAATAAATTAATAATAATAAAATAATAATTAATATGCGTGCAAAAGCACAAGTCTCTAGTATTTGAAATAAGTGTTTTGAAAATTTGGGCGAAGGGGACGTGGCATCAAAAATTTAACAAAAATCAAAATTGTGTATATGTCCCATTAAGTTAAATATACGATTTGGAGTCTTTAACTATCAAGATATAGAAGATATAATTTTAAAACTGAAAAATTGATTTCGTTTTTAATCGATAAAAAAAGAACGAGAAGAGTTATCGAATTTCTAAAACAAACTCGACCTGCGCGTGATATACACGAATCTATAAAAAAAGTTCAAGTCTCTAGCTATTATAGGTTCTGAGATCCACGCGTTCAAACATACGGACAGACGGACAGACGGACAGGGCTCAATCGACTCGGCTTGTCGTCCTGATCAAGAATATATATACTTTATGGGGTCTGCCACGCCTCCTTCTGCCTGTTACATACATTTGGGCTGCAACAAAACCATTATACCCTGATTACCCATTTTTAATGGGTTCAGGGTATAAAAATGAAGATTAAAAGAAAAGAAAAAACAAGAGATGAAAATAGAAAAAGAGAAAGAGAAAGAACAAGAAGAAGAGGAATAAAAAGATGAAGAAGAAGAAGAACAAAAAGAGCAGAAATAAGAGGAAGAAGAAGAGGACAAAGATAAATATGAAGAAATGGAAGCAGAAGAAGAAGAAAAAAATATGAAGAGTGTAGAAAAAGGAAAAAAGGAGATGAAGAAGAAGCAAAGAAGATGAAAAAGAAGAAAAAGAGGAAGAGAGGGAAGATGAAGAAGAAAATGAAGACGAAGACGAAGAAAAAGAAAAAGAAGATAAAGACGAAGAAAAAGAAGATGAAGACGAAGAAAAAAAAGAAGAGGAGAAATAGGAAGAGAAAGAAGATGAAGAAGAAGAAGAAGAGGATGAGGAGGAAGAAGAAGAAGAGGGAGAAGAAGAGGAATATGAAGAAAAGGAAAAGAAGAAGAAGACGAAGAAGACGAAGAGAAATGCGAAGAAGAAGAAGAGGAACCAGAAGAGGAAGCAGAAGAACAAAAAGAAGAAGAGAAAGAAAAAAGACGAAGAAGAATAATAATAAGAAGATGAAGATAAGATAAAGAAAAAGAGAAAGAAGAAGAAAAAAAGAAAAGGAAGAAGAAGAAGACGAAAAAGAAGATGAAGACGAAGAAAAAAATGAAGAAGTGAAATAAGAAAAGAAATAAGATGGATAAGAAGAGGTACAGAAGGAAGAAGAGAAAGGAGAAGAGGAAGAGGAAGACGAATATGTAGAAGAGGCAGAAGAAGAAGAAGAGAAAGAAGAAACGAAAAATGAGGAAGAGAAAAAGAACATGAAGAAATAGAAGAAGCAGGAAAAGAAGAGAAAGAAGAAGAGGAGGAAGAAGAAGAAGAAGAGGAAGAACTAAAAGAAGACGAAGAAGAAGAAGAGAAAGAAGAAACGAAAGATGAAGAAGAGAAAAAGAAGATGAAGAAGTAGAAGAAAGAGAAAAAAAAGATGAAGATAAAAAGGAGGAGAAAGATGAAGAGAAGAAGGAAGAAGAAGAAGAAAAAAAGATGAGAAAGAAGAGAAAGAACAAGAGATGAATATGAATGCAGAAAAATAGAAAGAATAAGGGAAAGAAGAAGAGAAAGAAGAAGAAGGAGACAAAGAAGAAGAAGAAAAGAATAAAAGGAAGATGAGGAAGAGAGAGAAGAAGAGAAAAAAGAAGAAGGAGACAAAGAAGATGAAGAAATGGAAGAAGAAGAAGAGAACGAGAAGGAAGAAGAAGAAGAAGAGGAAGAGAAGAAAGAAGAAGAAGGGGACAAAGAAAAAGATGAAGAAAAGGAAGAAGAAGAAGAAGAAGAGAAAAACTATGAAGAAGGAGAAAAACGAAAAAAAGAAGGTGAAGAAGAAACAAAAGAGATGAAAAAGAAGAGAAAGAGCAAGAAAGAAGAAGAAGAGAATGAATACGAAGAAGAAGAAGACGAAAAAAGGAAGGGAGAATGTGGAAGAAGAAAAAAAAAAGAAGATGAAGACGAAGAAAAAGAAGAAGAAGAGAAATAAGAAAAGAAATAAGATGAGGAAAAAGAAGAAAGAAGAAGAAAAAGAAGAAGAGAAGAAGAAGAAGAAAGAAGACGAAGACGAAGAAAAAGAAAAGAAGATAAAGACGAAGAAGAAGAAGAAGAAAAAGAAGATGAAGACGAAGAAAAAAAAGAAGAGGAGAAAAAGGAAGAGAAAGAAGATGAAGAAGAAGAAGAAGATGAAGAGGAGGAAGAAGAAGAAGAGGGAGAGGAAGAGGAATATGAAGAAAGGGAAAAAGAAGAAGAAGAAGAAGATAAATGCGAAGAAGAAGAAGAGGAACCAGAAGAGGAAGCAGAAGAACAAATAGAAGAAAAAGAAGAAGAGAAAGAAAAAAGACGAAGAAGAATAATAATAAGAAGATGAAGATAAGATAAAGAAAAAGAGCAGAAGAAAAAGAAGATGAAGACGAAGAAAAAGATGAAGAAGTGAAATAAGAAAAGAGATAAGATGGAGAAGAAGAGGAACAGAAGGAAGAAGAAAAGGAGAAGAGGAAGAGGAAGACGAATATGTAGAAGAGGCAGAAGAAGAAGAAGAGAAAGAAGAAACGAAAGATGAAGAAGAGAAAAAGAACATGAAGAAATAGAAGAAGCAGAAAAAGAAGAGAAAAAAGAAGAGGAGGAAGAAGAAGAAGAAGAGGAAGAACGAAAAGAAGACTAAGAAGAAGAAGAAAAAGAAGAAACGAAAGATAAGGAAGAGAAAAAGAAGATGAAGAAGTAGAAGAAAGAGAAAAAAAGAAAAAAAAGATGAAGAAAAAAAGGAGGAGAAAGATGAAGAGAAGAAGGAAGAAGAAGAAGAAAAAAATATGAAGAAGTAAAAAAAGGAAAAAAGGAGAAGAAGAAGAAGCAAAAAAAATGAAAAAGTAGAGAAAGAGCAAGAAAAAAAAAGAAGAGGAGAAATAAGAAGGGAAAGAAGATGAGGAAGAAGAAGAAGAAGAAGAGGAAGAGGAGGAAGAAGAAGAGGGAGAGGAAGAGGAAAAGGAAGAGGAATGTGAAGAATAGGAAGAGGAAGAGAAAGAAGATAAATGCGAAAAAGGAGAAGAGGAACCAGATGAAGAAGCAGGCAACAAAAAAAAAGAAAAGGAAGAAGAGGAAGAAAAAGGACGAAGAAGAATAACAATAATAAGAAGAAGATGATAAAGAAGAATAAGAGAAAGAAGAAGAAAAAAGAAAAGGAAGAAGAATAAATAAAAGAAGAAGAAGAACGAAAATAATATGAAGACGAAGAAAAAGAAGAAGAAGAGAAATAAGAAAAGAAATAAGTGGAAGAAGAAGAAAAAGAAGAGAAAGAGCAAAAAGAGAAGAAATAAGAAGTAGAACAGGACAAAAAAGAAGATGAAGAAAAGAAAGAAGAAAGATAAACACAACAAAAAACACAAAAAAAACAGAAAAAAACACAAAAAAAACGAACAAAAAACAACACAAAAAAACAAACAAAAAAAACAACAACAAAACAAAAAAACAAACAACAAAAAAACAACAAACAAAAAACCAAAAAAAAACAACAAAAACAACAAAAAAAAAACAACAAAAAAACAACAAAAAACAAACACAACAAAATAAGCAAAAAACAACAAAAACACAAAAAAATAACAAACAACAAAAAACAACAAAAAACAACAAAAAAAACAACAACAAAAAACAACAAAAAAACAACAACAAAAAACAAAAAACCGAAGAAAAAACACAAAAAACACCAACAAAAAAAATACAAACAAAAAACAAACACACAAAGAAACACACACAAAAACACAAAAAAACAAAACACAACAAAACAACAAACAACAACAAAACACAAAAAAAACAACACAAAAAAAAACACACAAAAAAACAAAAAAACAACAAAAAAACACAAACACAAAAAAACAACAACAAAAAAACAACAAAAAAACAACAACAAAAAACAACAACAAAAAACACACAAAAAAACAACAAAAAACACAACAAAAAACAACAAAAAACAACAAAAAAACAACAAAAAAAACAACAAAAAAACAACAAAAAACAACAAAAAAACAACAAAAAAACAACAAAAAAACAACAAAAAAAACAACAAAAAACAACAACAAAAAAACAACAAAAAACAACAACAAAAACAACAACAAAAAACAACAAGAAAACAACCAAAAACAACAAAAAAACAACAACAAAAAACAACAAAAAACACAACAAAAAAACAACAAAAAACAACAAAAAAACAACAAAAAAACAACAAAAAACAACAAAAAAACAACAAAAAAACAACAAAAAAACAACAAAAAACAACAACAAAAAACAACAAAAAAACAACAAAAAAACAACAAAAAAACAACAAAAAACAACAAAAAAACAACAAAAAAACAACAAAAAAACAACAAAAAACAACAAAAAAAACAACACAAAAACAACAACAAAAACAACAACAAAAAACAACAAAAAAACAACAAAAAAACAACAAAAACAACAAAAAAACAACAAAAAAACAACAAAAAAACAACAAAAAACAACAAAAAAACAACAAAAAAACAACAAAAAACACAACAAAAAAACACACAAAAAAACAACAAAAAAACAACAAAAAAAACACAAAAAAAAACAACAAAAAAACACAACAAAAACAACAAAAAACAACAAAAAAACAACAAAAAAACAACAAAAAAACAACAAAAAAACAACAAAAAACAACAAAAAAACAACAAAAAAACAACAAAAAACAACAAAAAAACAACAAAAAAACAACAA
>JAWNOX010000029.1:0-25000 GCA_035045555.1 Drosophila fulvimacula | reverse complement strand
ACAAAAAACAACAAAAAAACAACAAAAAAACAACAAAAAAACAACAAAAAACACAAAAAAAAAACAAAAAAAATACAACAAAAAAACAACAAAAAACAACAAAAAACACACAAAAAAACAACAAAAAACAACAAAAAACACAAAAAAAACAACAAAAAAACAACAAAAAACAACAAAAACAAAAACAACAAAAAAACAACAACAAAAACAACAACAAAAAACAACAACAAAAAACAACAAAAAACAACAAAAAAACAACAAAAAACAACAAAAAAACAACAAAAAACAACAACAAAAAACAACAAAAAAAACAACAAAAAAACAACAAAAAAAACAACAAAAAAACAACAAAAAACAACAAAAAACAACAACAAAAAACAACAAAAAAACAACAAAAAAACAACAACAAAAAAACAACAAAAAAACAACAAAAAAACAACAAAAAAACAACAAAAAAACAACAAAAAAACAACAAAAAAACAACAAAAACAAAAAAAACAACAAAAAAACAACAAAAAAACAAAAAAACAACAAAAAACAACAACAAAAAAACAACAAAAAACAACAAAAAACACACAAAAAAACAACAAAAAAACAACAAAAAAACAACAAAAAACAACAAAAAAAAAACAACAAAAAAACACAAAAAAAACACAAAAAACAACAAAAAAACAACAACAAAAAACAACAAAAAAACAACAAAAAAACAACAAAAAAACAACAAAAAACAACAAAAAAACAACAACAAAAAAAACAACAAAAAAACAACAAAAAAACAACAAAAAAACAACAAAAAAACAACAAAAAAAACAACAAAAAACACACAAAAAAACAACAAAAAACAACAAAAAACACAACAAAAAACAACAAAAAAACAACAAAAAACACAAAAAAAAACAACAAAAAACAACAAAAAAACAACAAAAAAAACAACAAAAACAACAACAAAAAACAACAACAAAAAACAACAAAAAAACAACAACAAAAAACAACAAAAAAACAACAAAAAACAACAACAAAAACAACAACAAAAACAACAAAAAACAACAACAAAAAACAACAAAAAACAACAAAAAACAACAAAAAAACAACAAAAAAACAACAAAAAAACAACAAAAAAACAACAAAAAAACAACAAAAAACAACAAAAAACAACAAAAAAACAACAAAAAAACAACAAAAAAACACAACAAAAAAACAACAAAAAAAACAACAAAAAAACACAACAAAAAACACAAAAAAAAACAACAAAAAAAACAACAAAAAACAACAACAAAAAACAACAACAAAAAACAACAAAAAACAACAACAAAAAACAACAAAAAAAAAACAACAAAAAAACAACAAAAAAACAACAAAAAAACAACAAAAAACAACAAAAAAACAACAAAAAAACAACAAAAAAACAACAAAAAAACAACAAAAAAACAACAAAAAACAACAAAAAAACAACAACAAAAAAACAACAAAAAACACAAAAAAAACAACAAAAAAACAACAAAAAACAACAACAAAAAAACAACAAAAAACAACAACAAAAAACAACAAGAAAACAACACAAAAACAACAAAAAAAACACACAAAAAACAACAAAAAAACAACAAAAAACACACAAAAAACAACAAAAAAACAACAACAAAAAACAACAACAAAAACAACAACAAAAAACAACAACAAAAACAACAACAAAAAACAACAAAAAAACAACAAAAAAACAACAAAAAAACAACAAAAAAACAACAACAAAAACAACAACAAAAAAAACAAAAAAACAACAAAAAAAAACACAAAAAAACAACAAAAAAAACAACAAAAAAACAACAAAAAACAACACAAAAAAACACACAAAAAAACAACAAAAAACACACAAAAAAACAACAAAAAACAACAAAAAAACAACAACAAAAAACAACAAAAAAACAACAAAAAAACAACAAAAAAACAACAAAAACAACAACAAAAAACAACAAAAAACAACAAAAAAACAACAACAAAAACAACAACAAAAAAACAACAAAAAACAACAAAAAAAACAACAAAAAACAACAAAAAAACAACAAAAAAACAACAAAAAAACAACAAAAAAACAACAAAAAAACAACAAAAAACAACAAAAAAAAACAACAAAAACAACAACAAAAAAACAACAAAAAAACAACAAAAAAACAACAAAAAAACAACAAAACAACAAAAAACAACAAAAAAAAAAAACAACAAAAAAACAACAAAAAAACAACAAAAAACAACAAAAAAAACAACAAAAACAACAAAAAAAAAACAAAAAAAAAACAACAAAAAACAACAACAAAAAAACAACAAAAAAACAACAAAAAAAACAACAAAAAAACAACAAAAAAACAACAAAAAAACAACAAAAAAAACAACAAAAAAACAACAACAAAAACAACAAAAAAACAACAAAAAAACAACAAAAAAACAACAACAAAAAACAACAAAAAAACAACAAAAAAACAACAAAAAAACAACAACAAAAAAACAACAAAAAAACACACAAAAAAACAAACAACAAAAAAACAACAAAAAAACAACAAAAAAAAACAACAACAAAAAAACAACAAAAAAACAACAACAAAAAAACAACAACAAAAACAACAACAAAAAACAACAAAAAAACAACACAAAAAAACAACAAAAAACAACAACAAAAACAACAAAAAAACAACAAAAAAACAACAAAAAAACAACAAAAAAACAACAAAAAAAACAACAAAAAAACAACAAAAAACAACAAAAAAACAACAAAAAAACAACAAAAAAACAACAAAAAAACAACAACAAAAACAACAAAAACAAGTAAGGAAACTCTAGTCGGAGGTGCCCGACTAGGAAATACCCTGAACCCCGCCTATCGGCGGCTTTAAATGCACTTCAAAGTTTATATATAATTATTTTAAATTAAATTAAAAAATTAAAAAAAAACAAAAAAAGATTAAGTAACTTGCATAAAAAAAGTTTTGACGTCAGCTTAGAGAATCGAACCCGAGACTTTATGTCGGCGATCATCGCTTCTATCAACACAGCCGTTGCAATACATAAGAGTGAGATAGCGAATTCCTAAGTACAGTTATTGAGCTACTGAGCTGCTGCTACTGAGCTGCTGAACTTCTGCTTAAAATTCATCCCCAATTTGTCTTTGTTGTTGTTGTTATGAATTCTTCGAATTTTCTAGAGCTTCTGCTGCTGTTGCCACGCGCGTGTGTACGTAAACGTTTGGTAAACGTTTCGTTTAATAACATAATGCATTTCATCTATTCATATGTATGTATGTACATATGTATATTATATTGACTTTATTTAAGTTATATCAATGTTACTCTTATTTTATATAATTTTATGTAAATATATACAGTATGTACATGTGTACATACATATGTATGTATATTGCAAGCAACGCATACATACACACGCACACGCATACGCTCTGCTAACTGCGCAGTTTACTCAGCGACTTCGCTGCGCCAATATGTGCGTGTTATGGGAAATTAAATGTTTAATAACTTTTTTTGTAGATCGACTTTCTTAATCAAACTTGCGCAGCGTAATTATATCATTCATATGCGTGTATGTGCAAAAGCACAAGTCTCTAGTATTTGAAATAAGTGGTTTGAAAATTTGGGCGAAGGGGGCGTGGCATCCAAAATTTAACAAAAATCAAAATTGTATAAAAGTCCCATTAAGCTAAATACAAGATTTGGAGTCTCTAACTATAAAGATGTAGAAGATATAATTTTAAAACTGAAAATCGATTTCGTTTTTAATCGATAAAAAAAGAACGAGAAGAGTTATCGAATTTCTAAAACAAACTCGACCTGCGCGTGATATACACGAATCTATAAAAAAAAAGTTCAAGTCTCTAGCTATTATAGGTTCTGAGATCCACGCGTTCAAACATACGGACAGACGGACAGACGGACAGACAGACAGACGGACAGGGCTCAATCGACTCGGCTTGTCGTCCTGATCAAGAATATATATACTTTATGGGGTCTGCCACGCCTCCTTCTGCCTGTTACATACATTTGGGCTGCAACAAAACCATTATACCCTGATTACCCATTTTTAATGGGTTCAGGGTATAAAAACAACAACAAAAACAACAAAAAAAAACACAAAAAAACAACAAAAAAACAACAAAAAAACACAAAAAAACAACAAAAAAAACAACAAAAAACAACAACAAAAACAACAACAAAAACAACAACAAAAAACAACAAAAAAACAACAACAAAAAACAACAAAAAAACAACAAAAAACAACAAAAAAACAACAACAAAAACAACAACAAAAAACAACAAAAAAAAACAAAAAAACAACAAAAAACAACAAAAAAACAACAACAAAAAAACACAAAAAACAACAAAAAAACAACAACAAAAAACAACAAAAAAACAACAAAAAAACAACAAAAAAACAACAAAAAACAACAAAAAAAACAACAAAAAAACAACAAAAAAACAACAAAAAAAACAACAAAAAAACAACAAAAAACAACAAAAAAACAACAAAAAAACAACAAAAAAACAACAAAAAACAACAAAAAAAACAACAAAAAAACAACAAAAAACAACAAAAAACAACAAAAAACAACAAAAAACAACAACAAAAAACACACACAGAAACAAAAAAAAAAAAACACAAAAAAAAACAAAAAAAAAACAAAAAAACAACAAAAAAAAAACAAAAAACAAAACAAAAAAAAAAAAAAACAACAAAAAACAACACAAAAAACAACAAAAAACAACCAAAACAAAAAAAAAAAAAACAAAACAAAAAAACACACAAAAAAACACAAAAAAACACAAAAAAAAAACACAAAAAAAAACAACAAAAACAACAACAAAAAAAACAACAAAAAACAAAGAAAACAACAAAAAACAACAAAAAAAAACAAAAAAAAAACAACAAAAACACAAAAAAAAAAACAACACAAAACAAAAAACAAAAAAACAACAAAAAACAACAACAAAAACACAAAAAAACACAAAAAAACAAAAAAAACAAAAAAAAACAAAAAACAAAAAACAACAAAAAAAACACAACAAAAACAACAAAAAAACACAAACAAACAAAAAAAAACAAAAAAACAACAAAAAACAACAAGCGTCCGAAAGAGTGCAGCGAAATCAACAACGACAGCGACGACAACGACACATCGGCCACAGTTTACAAAGTCAGAAAATACAAAATGTAAGTGAGAGATGCTCATTCTTTTCTGTACTTTAACAATTTGAAAAAAAAATAAAGATATGAAAAATTTTTCTTTGTATTCGTGTTACAAGGCTGGCCAAGATATGTGTGAAATATTTTTCTCTCTAAATAGAAAATATAAATATTTACATTTTCCCTTTTGTAAGAGTACCCTGTTGCATCGCTAGAATTTTATACAAAATTAAATTTCTGTTAAGTCAGTCAAATTGGTTTGATACAAAGTGATTTCGATTGTGAATAAAAGGTATAAGTGGTTCAGATTGCAGCAGCGGGGAAGAGTATATTACCTCTTATAGAGAATATAGAACAAACAAGAAAATGACCGACAAACAGGTAACAGAACTGGCAGCGCAGATGCGCCTAGCCCTTGAACAGCAAACACAAAATTTTGAACAAAAATTAGCCGCTCTAACACAACAGTTAAAGGAACTTAAGGGAACAGCCCCACAAATTGAGGCTTACACAGAAATACAAATAAAAGGCAAGGACGAACCTCTAGACATTGCAAAATCCATCCCGGAATTTGACGGGAAGCAGGAGGGCTACATCTCATGGAGACAGGCCGCCAGCGCAGCCTACAAAGTATTTGAGCCTTATGATGGCAGCTCCAGACATTATCAGGCAGTTGCTATAATACGCAACAAAGTAAGAGGTCTGTGCAGACGCGCTCGGCCTCATTCAACACAGTGCTTAATTTTAATTGCCAGATTGGATTTCACATTTGCTGACAAAACGCCAGTGCATGTGATCCAACAACAATTAAGCACGCTAAGGCAAGGTGTTTTTCTTGTATTCTTTGTTGAAATACTATGACGAAGTTGAGAAAAACTCCGCACTTGTGACAAACAAACTTTAATGACCCATGATCCAGCCGCAGCGGCTGTTCTAACTGCAATCTTCAGGGGCGGTGCTCTCCACACTTTTGTCTCGGGACTAACAAAGTCACTGAGCGGGCCGTCTTCCCGGACAACCTCAAGATCTTCCAACTGCTTTAGCTCTGGCACAAGAAGCCGAGTCAAGCAACAAAAAAGAGGCATTTTTGCAGCCAGTTTTGCAAAACACCTCGAAGAAAAACCTCGAGGAATAATAGCCAAAAGACCCAAAACTGGCGTCAAAATGGCCAACAGGAAAATGACGGCGGTTCTCAGAAAAGAATCCCATTTTCAAAAAAAAAACTCAGAACAAACCAAGGTCAACAGAAAGCAACAGTTCGAAACAACGTAAGGCCAATCCCAAAAACCACAGGGCGTGGCCCTGAACCAATGGAGTAGATACCTCCTCCCGCTTCAGACAGCCCACAAGGTTATACAGGCAATGCAAAGTATGGGGATCAATCAATAGTGACCCAGAAAAACCTTAATCACTTGCCCTTGGGAAGAAAGTAACGAAGGTAGTTGGTGTGGTCACACTCGCGATGAGGTAGAGGCGGTCGAGGATGACCTTGTGGTGCTGAAAGTTGCAGTTTTTTAGTGGAAAAGTCCCTGCTACCGTTTGTGAAGACACGGCTAAAGGAAGTAAACTGCTGGTAGACACGGGAGCATCTAAAAATTACATAAACCCCTTCCCGAACTGGCACATTGGAGTGCCAACATGTCAGCCCATTTCAGGTCAAATCGATCCACGGGCACACCAAAATTGAGCAGAAATGCCCTATTCACCTCTTCAATGAAAAAAATCATATTTTTTATGCTAGACTCATTGAAGACTTCGATGGCATACTTGGCCGACTTGTTCAAAAAGTCAACGCCCAAATAGATCTAAACAACAATGTCATTAAATATGACAAGGGAATGGAAAAAATGGAGTTCACAACATGCCAACAGGTAAACCACTTCGAAATAAATGACGCGGATGTTCCCGCCGCGGTCAGGCTCAATTTCAATCGTATTGACCGGATGATTAACGCCTTTGGCAGACGTTAACGAATCCCTGCCTTATAATATAAATACTATCGCCACAATCCGAACGGATGGCGAACCGGTATATTCCAAACTAATTCATACCCAATGGGCGTGTCTGACGTGACTACGCAGAAGCAACTTCTGGCGGATGGCATAATTAGACCCTCAAGTCAATACCGTATAACAACCCGATATGGGTTGTAGACAAAAAAGGAGCGGATGACTCCGGTCATAAGAAAAGCGTCTAGTAATTGATTTTCGGAAGCTAACCAAAACAATCGGGACGATAAAAATTTATCCCAACGATTTCAACAGCATATTGGCAAATATGGGGGAGAGGCTCAGTATTTTACCAATTTACCGATTTCATCAGATAGAACTGATAGAAAGGGACAGAGAAACAGCATTCTCAAACAAATGGAAGTACGACTTTGCAGGTTTCCTTCGGGTTAAAAAAAATCACCGAAGCATTTTCAGAGGGCAATAGATGGTGTCCTCAGGGACCAAATTGGGAAAACATGTTATGTCTATGTGGAAATGACGTAATAATTTTCTCCCCAAACAAGGAAGACCACATCAATCATATTGAGTGGGTCCCAAAAGCCTTAGGGACGCAGGCATGCGGGTTTCGAAAAATCTGAGTTCTTTAAAAAGAGCGTAGAATATTTGGGATTCACTGTATGCAGAGGTGGAATCCGTGACGTCGGCCGATAAGGTACAGGCCACAAAGGATTTCCAACCATCTAAAACATTGTTTAGCCTTCAGATCATTTCTCGGGCTAGGTGCTTATTGCGGGTTTCGCCGGCATCGCAAGACTTTTAACGGAGATCTTGAAGGTGAAAACAAACATAAGTTTATCTGAAAAGTTAAACTCGAACTTACTCCAGAGCAATTAAATGCCTTTAACACGTTAAAGGATATGCTAGTGTCAGAGGATGTGATGTTGTCATATCCCGATTTCAAAAACCATTTGACCTTACAACAGACGCGTCAGGTTACGGGCTCGGAGCAGTGCTGTCCCAGAGCGGCCGCCCGATTACAATGATCCTGCGCATCGCTACAGGGATAATGATTACTACAAATGAGCGAGAGCTTCTCGCCATTGTATGGGCATTGAAAAATCTCAGAAACTACCTGTACGGAGTTAGAAACTTAAACATCTATCTATCACCAACCTTTTTCCTTTGCCGTATCGGAAAAGAATCCGAACGCTAAGATAAAACGCTTCGGAAAGCTTTCATTGATGAGCATAACGCTAACATCATTTATAAGCTCGGCAAAGAAAATTTTGTGGCAGACGCCTTGTCTCGCCAAAATATCAACGCTTTGGAAGATTCGACAGGACTTCTGATGTCGCTACAATCCATAGCGAGGAGTCTCTTGTGTACACAATTGAGACAACAGACAAGCCAGTCAACTGCTTCCGAAACCAGATAATACCGGAGGAAAGCACCATCTCCACAACACAGACTTACATCCTGTTTAAAACAAAACCAGACATGTCATACAGTTTTCCGATCGGAACTCACTGTTCTGCAAGAAGCTGTGTGAACACAGAAGTGACCAACGCAATATTTTGCGAGCTCCCCATTCTGGCCTTTATCCAATACAAATTGGTCGAAGAATTTCCGACTACGTTTAGACACTCAAAAAGTATGGTTATAGAATCTCAGACACAACAGAACAAGCGGAAATCGCTATAGCTGAGCATAATCGTACTTTCACGCGGCAGAGAATGCGCAACAAATACTTCGAGACTACTTTTTCCCAAAAATTGGTCGTCGCATAACGGAAGACAACCGGTCGGGTGCGCGATGAGTAAACACAATCGTCACCCAATCCGACAAGAGATAGGGAAGACCCCAATACCGTCATATGCTAAAATGTCACACACAGACATTTATCAGATCAGAAATACTTTTTAACTTGTATTGACAAATTTTCTAAATTTAAAATCGTCCAGCCCATCTTTCGTTCATGCGCGATCGTGGACATAAAAGCTCCACTGCTGCAACTTCTGAACGTCTTCCCGAAAACAAGGACAATTTACTGCGACAACGAAAAAGCCCTAAATTCGGAGACCATTAGATCAATGTTGTCAAATAACTTTGACATCGTTATCACGAGTGCCACCGTACACACTTAACATAAGTCGAAGGTTTTCACGGTACTTTAGGGGATATAAGTCGTTGTCTTAAAAATGGAAACCACATTGAAGACACTGTCGACAATATCCTTCGCGACAATAAAAAATACACAGGTCGATTCACTGGTTACGAAAAAGAAGCCAATAGAAACATCCATTCAATCCCTATTGAAGTTGCGTGAAAAATAAAGGAAAAAATCACAACAGCACAAGAAAAATCGTTAGAACACCAAAATAAGAACAGGGCTCAGAAAACGTATAATGTTGGCGAAAAAGTATGATTAAAAACTAACAAGAGATTGGGAAATAAACTTTCGCCTCTATTCACTGAAGCAACAGTGGAAGCGGGCCTGGGTACGACGGTTCTAATTAAAGTGGAGGGTGGTCCATAGACTGTCTTAAATAGGCCGAAAAACTCAACACAGATTTTGAATTTTATTTAATCCATTTTCAATAGCTAATAAGCTTCACATATCTTACTTCAGGTTACGATATTTTGGGCTCTAACAATGACAACGATGACTTTGACCGAAGCGACACTGGAGACTTAGCGACTTATTCACATGCGGACTATATACCCATAGTTGACGGAGACGTGACAATCTGGGACGAATACAGATAATTGGGACACACGACGAACCTGACATCATTCAAAACTTACGTTGCCGAGACGAGGAAGCTAATCGACAACCTACCTAAGGACTAATAGCGAGACAAGTATTAAAGATCGACATTCAACACATAGCCACATTGATTGCAACTTTAAATGTTCATCAGACAATCACGCAGTATAAATTTGATAGGTAGTGCCCTTAAGGCAATTGCAGAACCCCAGATTTTGATGACTGGGAACAAATAAAGTTCAAACAGGGTCAGTTAATAAAATCAGAAAATAGGCAAATCGAAATCAACAACAAATTTCAAATAAGACTTAACGAAGTTTCGAAGGCACTTAATGCAATTTCAAACTGATGCATGAGCATCTCTTATTCAACAATTCTAGCGAAAACAGAATGATAATTACAAATCTTAAAGATCTAATTTCATCCGTAACACTTGCCAAAATAAATTTGATTAGCTCACTTATCCTGGACAGCATTGACATTAAAGAATTGTTAAATGAGCATCTTACAAATATTAGTGTAGTGGACCTTTTACAAGTATCTAGCATTAAGGCTTTCAAAATTCTGAACTTTTATATTTTCTTATAAAAATATCCCCAAACCGCTAAACAGAAGAAAATTGACATTTTTCCCGTTCAACATAATAACGTAATAGATCTAGAAGAAGGTGGCCGATTGTGGAACAAAGACCTTCGCTGTGAGCAACTGCGCTACCAGGAGCACCACTTTCTGCAAGAGTTTACAGGAAGCGTCGTGTGCCCAGCACCAAAAAGCGTCAGGAACCGTCGCACAATGCGCTACATACACGCCCAGGGCATCTAGAGCCCATAGATTGGAAGATGGCATCATTATCATCAACAGCGCAACAGTAAAAGTGTGACAACACTGGCAAAGTCAACAAAGTCACGGGAACTTTCTTGGCCACTTCTATGAATACATTCCTCAACGGCACCCGATACGAAAATCATCGGGGCATCATAAAGGAAGCCAGCCGTTTCGTCGGCCTTGTTGTCATCACCCTTTTCAGGGAACATCTGAGCCTCCCATTCCTGCACGATTCGTCTGAGAAATCTCCGTCACATCGGAGATCTCAAATCGGATATATCATCAAGGTCGTTTGGGCTGCCTAATCCTCATTACTCTTCCTTCTTCTTCTCTTTTTCTAAGCGCATGGAAACTATACCGATGCAGTGTGATTATAGAGAAACATGAGGACGGGTTTCCCAGCCTACCCGAGTGGTTAACACGCGCATGGCCAAAGTCGCTGATAGCGCAATTAGGCCGGATGCCGTTGCGACAGAGTTGCAGGCGAAATGTGATACCATCACGCCTAAGCAGCCTGATCGCATGCAAGAAGCGCCGACTCATGGTCTGGCGGTCTGTCTGCCGGCAGCGGCGGCTCTGATTCATTTAAGTTACTTTAAGTTTCAGTTTAAGAATTGTTCTCAAAACAACCTTCAAACGAGTTGTAAATAAAAATAATCCACCAAAAAACCCAATTGGGTTTTTATATGCAAATTCAACTCAACTCGGTTAAGCCGTTTACACTCGATAATTGAGTGGGAAATATGACCGCTATCTGCTGCTTCCCACAAAAACGAAGAAACGAAAAAAAAAACTCAAAGAAACACACAAAGAAACACGCAAAGAAACACACAAAAAAAAACACACAAAAACACAACAAAAAACACAAAAAAAAACACACACAACAAAAAACACAAAAAAAAACAACAAAAAAAAACAACAAAAAAAAACAACAAAAAAACAACAAAAAACACACACAGAAACCAACAAGAAAACAACCAAAAACAACAAAAAAAAACCAAAAAAAAAACAAAAAATCACACAAAATACACAAACAATCAAAAAAACACACAAAAAAGGAAACAAAAAAATAACAAAAAACAACAAAAAAAACAAAAAAAAACAAAAAAAAACAAAAACAACAAAAAACAACAAAAAAACAACAAAAACAACAAAAAACAACAACAAAAAACAAAAAAAAACAAACAAGTAAGGAAACTCTAGTCGGAGGTGCCCGACTAGGAAATACCCTGAACCCCGCCTATCGGCGGCTTTAAATGCACTTCAAAGTTTATATATAATTTTAAATTAAATTAAAAAATTAAAAAAAAAACAAAAAAGATTAAGTAACTTGCATAAAAAAAGTTTTGACGTCAGCTTAGAGAATCGAACCCGAGACTTTATGTCGGCGATCATCGCTTCTATCAACACAGCCGTTGCAATACATAAGAGTGAGATAGCGAATTCCTAAGTACAGTTATTGAGCTACTGAGCTGCTGCTACTGAGCTGCTGAACTTCTGCTTAAAATTCATCCCCAATTTGTCTTTGTTGTTGTTGTTATGAATTCTTCGAATTTTCTAGAGCTTCTGCTGCTGTTGCCATGCGCGTGTGTACGTAAACGTTTGGTAAACGTTTCGTTTAATAACATAATGCATTTCATCTATTCATATGTATGTATGTACATATGTATATTATATTGACTTTATTTAAGTTATATCAATGTTACTCTTATTTTATATATATAATACATATATACATATATGTAAATATATACAGTATGTACATGTGTACATACATATGTATGTATATTGCAAGCAACGCATACATACACACGCACACGCATACGCTCTGCTAACTGCGCAGTTTACTCAGCGACTTCGCTGCGCCAATATGTGCGTGTTATGGAAAATTAAATGTTTAATAACTTTTTTTGTAGATCGACTTTCTTAATCAAACTTGCGCAGCGTAATTATATCATTCATATGCGTGTATGTGCAAAAGCACAAGTCTGTAGTATTTGAAATAAGTGGTTTGAAAATTTGGGCGAAGGGGGCGTGGCATCCAAAATTTAACAAAAATCAAAATTGTATAAAAGTCCCATTAAGCTAAATACAAGATTTGGAGTCTCTAACTATAAAGATGTAGAAGATATAATTTTAAAACTGAAAATCGATTTCGTTTTTAATCGATAAAAAAAGAACGAGAAGAGTTATCGAATTTCTAAAACAAACTCGACCTGCGCGTGATATACACGAATCTATAAAAAAAAAGTTCAAGTCTCTAGCTATTATAGGTTCTGAGATCCACGCGTTCAAACATACGGACAGACGGACAGACGGACAGACAGACAGACGGACAGGGCTCAATCGACTCGGCTTGTCGTCCTGATCAAGAATATATATACTTTATGGGGTCTGCCACGCCTCCTTCTGCCTGTTACATACATTTGGGCTGCAACAAAACCATTATACCCTGATTACCCATTTTTAATGGGTTCAGGGTATAAAAACAACAACAAAAAAACAACAACAAAAAAACAACAAAAAACAAAAAACAACAAAAAAACAAAAAAACAACAACAAAAAAACAACAAAACAAAAAACACACAAAAAAACAACAACAAAAAACACAAAAAACAACAAAAAACACAACAAAAAAACAACAAAAAAACACAACAAAAAACAACAAAAAAACAACAAAAAAACAACAAAAAAACAACAAAAAAACAACAAAAAAAAACAACAAAAAAACAACAAAAAACAACAAAAAAAAACAACAAAAAAAACAACAAAAAAACAACAAAAAAACAACAAAAAACAACAAAAAAACAACAACAAAAAAACAACAAAAAAACAACAAAAAACAACAAAAAACAACAAAAAACACAACAAAAAACAACAAAAAACAACAAAAAACAACAAAAAAAACAACAAAAAACAACAAAAAACAACAACAAAAAAACAACAAAAAAACAACAAAAAAACAACAAAAAAACAACACAAAAAAACAACAAAAAAACAACAAAAAACAACAAAAAAACAACAAAAAAACAACAAAAAAACAACAAAAAACAACAACAAAAACAACAACAAAAAAACAACAAAAAACAACAAAAAAACAACAAAAAACAACAAAAAAACAACAAAAAAACACACAAAAAAACAACAACAAAAACAACAAAAAAACAACAACAAAAAAACAACAAACAAAAAAAAACAACAAAAAACAACAAAAAAACAACAAAAAAAACAACAACAAAAACAACAACAAAAAAACAACAAAAAAACAACAACAAAAAAACAACAAAAACAACAAAAAACACAACAAAAAAACAACAAAAAAAAACAACAAAAAAACAACAAAAAACAACAAAAAAACAACAAAAAAACAACAAAAAAAACACAAAAAACAACAAAAAACAACAAAAAAACAACAAAAAACAACAAAAAAACAACAAAAAAACAACAAAAAAACAACAAAAAAAACAACAAAAAAACAACAAAAAACAACAAAAAAACAACAAAAAAACAACAAAAAAAAACAACAAAAAAACAACAAAAAAACAACAAAAAAACAACAAAAAACAACAAAAAACAACAAAAAAACAACAAAAAAAACAACAAAAAAACAACAAAAAAAAACAACAAAAAAACAACAACAAAAAACAACAAAAAACAACAAAAAACAACAAAAAAAACAACAAAAAAAACAACAAAAAAACAACAAAAAAAACAACAAAAAAACAACAAAAAAACAACAAAAAAACAACAAAAAACAACAAAAAAACAACAAAAAAAACAACAAAAAAACAACAAAAAAACAACAAAAAAACAACAAAAAAACAACAAAAAACAACAAAAAAACAACAAAAAAACAACAAAAAAAACAACAAAAAAACAACAAAAAAACAACAACAAAAAAACAACAAAAAAACAACAAAAAACAACAAAAAAACAACAAAAAAAACAACAAAAAAACAACAAAAAAACAACAAAAAAACAACAAAAAACAACAACAAAAAAACAACAAAAAACAACAAAAAACAACAAAAAAACAACAAAAACAAAAAACAACAAAAAAACAACAAAAAACACAAAAAAACAACAAAAAAACAACAAAAAACAACAAAAAACAACAAAAAAACAACAAAAAAAAAACAACAAAAAAACACAAAAAAACAAAAAAAAACAACAAAAAAAAAACAAAAAAAAACAAAAAAACACACAAAAAAACAACACAAAAAAAAAACAAATAAACACAAAACAAAAAAAAAAAAAAACAAACAAAAAAAAACACAAACAAACAAAAACACAACCACAAAAACGAAAAAACAAAAAAAAACACACAGAAACACACAAAGAAACACACAAAAAAACACAAACAAAAACACAACAAAAACAACAAAAAACACAAAAAAAAAACAAAAAAAAACACAAAAAACAACAACAAAAAAAAACAAAAAACAACAAAAAAACAACAAAAAACAACAAAAAAAAACAACAAAAAAAACAACAAAAACCGAAAAAAAAAACAACAAAAAACACAAAAAAAAAAAACAACAACTCACTCAATAAAACACAAAAAATAAAATAAAAAAAATAACAACGAAAAAAAAAAATCCTAATTTAACAATAGATAGCAATGATATCACCAACCCGATGGGGTGTTTTATTTGCCGGACCGGACGTGAGCTATGCCCCAAATCACAGCCAGATATGGCTAGTGATATCATTGAAACTAAGCAAGATAGGAAGAAGTTAAAAAAGGGTTATAAAAATATACGAAAATATAAGAATCTTAGAAGTAGAAATACGACAGAGATCACTACACAAGTAAGTGAGAATTGCATAGGTGCATTCTCACAACCGAGGTGGGTGTGTGATTTCTCTGAAATATGCTAAAAGAGAAGATTTGACTAAGGAAAGAGAGAGTTCAGAACTAAATACATGAAAATAAGTATTGTACTTAGTACATAGAACACGAAACGCACTGTATAAGGAATAGTTACAGTTACATATAGGTAAATAAAGAGGACTGAAGTGACGAAGCACGGGGGAAGGAACTAAAAGGAAGTTGACTTGAAATAGAAGAGAAGGCGAATCAATACTACCGTTAATCAACACATGAACAAAAGTAATAAAAAAGACTGATACCACGATTGATTAACGATGGAAGATCCAAGAAAAGAAGCCTACTCCGATCCAAGACAGGTAGCCGAAGGTTACCATCCCAGTTTAGATTGCGCAAGGCAAAAAAGAAGAAATTGCTTCTGAACCGATTCAATACGGTCCTGATACAATTTCTGCTGTGGCGACCATATAATAGAACAATATTCTAAAATAGGACGTACGCAGCGAGACAAAAAGAAGTTTAGTGACAAACGGATCATTAAACTCTTTAGACCATCTAGTTTAATAAAAACCAAGTACACTTTTGGCTTCATTAACGATGGATTTAGAATATGAGTATTGAATCTAAGTTTACGAAGTCAAAGAGCACACCGAGATCTTTGATTGTAGAAATACGTTACGAGGACACATTGTTGATTGGCGTAATCAGCAAAAAATGGGAGTGGGTACGACAGAAAGTCATTGTCATACACTTAGAACAATTTAGATGCAACTGATTAGCTTTACACCAATTTTGAAAGGATATTAGATCATCCATGAAGGCGTAGATGATCTATTGAGTTCTTGTCAGAGAGACAGAGTTTTACATCATCTACATACATAAATATCATAGAGTAAGAAATACAGCTAGGAAGGTCATTTATAAATAGGGAGAAAAGTAGAGGCCCAAGTGACTACCCTGAGGAACACCCGAAGAGACAAATATGACCTCGAAGTAGATGTTCTCAACAGAACTGTTTGGGTTCTACCCTTTTTAGGAAGCAATCCAAAACAGAAGCTAGAGATCCAATTGGTCAAGCTTTGAAGGATGTCATGCTGAACAGAGTCAAATGCCTTACTGAAATCAGTGTATAAGTTAACATGACGTTGTAGTTCGAGCGCGACGGTCGTCGTTTTATCAATGCGCATCGCTTCAACGCACTCCGATCTTGTCTCTCGCTCTCTCTTTGCACGCTCGTGCGAACGCGAAAGAAACGTGCGCGGCATCGATTGGAATTAAGTAAAAGGAAAAGATTAAGCCGAGCGTTATCAAATAGAGCAGTTGGGCTTGCTGTAAATTTGCACACATAAAAGTGTATGCGGAATACGCTGCTGCGACTCGGTGTAATCGTAATTGAAAAAAATCGTCACCACGAACAGCTTGGCTAACCAACTGTAAACCGCGATTTATGAGCTGCCAGGCATAACAGCTATACAAAAGAGATTAGCAAAAACTGCGGCTCGGCGACAAGTTAGGGCCATCTTATAAGAACAAAATTGGTTTTACTTTTAGTCGGATTAAATTCAAGTATATTAATTCGCCCAAATAAAGCTCAATTCAAATAAATCAGAGTGTTTGAATTTACACTTGGTATCACCCCAAAACAATATAACTGATAGGAATAACTGGCGCTCCAACGTAAAACCAACTCACACCGGTTTAAGTGCAGTATAAATAAACAACATACTTAAAAGAAAAATAAATAAATAAACTGTTAACCAACGGCTAAAACATCAAACTCAAGAGTGTAAAACAGAGCTAAAACAAAAAAATTATTCGATGGTTACACCAAACGGTCGGCTTAAAGGGAGAAGAAGACCAAGGCCAGAAGACCGATGATCTTGGCAGATTAATGCTAACTCCACTGGAAGAAGCCGGCGACGATAAGCAAACGGAACTAGAGGAAAATCGTGTAAGTGGAATCCTTGTCTAAAATACCTGTGGTCACTAAAAAAAAAATTATTTGAAAAACACTAAAGTCAACTCAAACATATATAATAAATGCGCAGGATCCGATCAAGTTTCCAACAGCTGACTTCTTGCAATTCAGCAGTCTCAGTGTAGCATAGAAATAAAAATTCCATTTGGTTATTTGGGTTTATTATTATATAAAACAAAAATCTTTTATATGTTGTTGTGAGCGCGTTATTTGTCTTTGTTTACTTTTTATACAAAAAGACGCACAGTGGTCTGAGTTAGATGAACAGACGAAACTGACTCAATTGACGAAAAATACTTGGGAACTTGGACAAATTAGTTTTACGAGGGACACTCAAAACAAAACAGACATGGACCTATAACATTTAAATGGAACAAAGACACGCTGCATTACAAGCTTCAAAGGCAGAATATCAAGCAGAAACAGCAGCAAGAGAATATTAAGCAATACCAGCAAACCTGCCTGCTGAAAAGAGAGAAAAATCAACGGAGAGAAAAGACGAGCTGCCGATGCGTTAAGTCGTCTCAGAGCTGAAAAGAGTACAAGAACAGCATGGCACTTGGCGCCCAGCGGCAAAAGCTACAGGCTCTAGTGAGGATGACGGAAGCACCATACAATTATCAGGCGGTTTTGATCTTAAGAAACAAGATCAGAGGTCAAGCTGACCTCACGTTGTCTTCGTTTAACACGAAGCTAAACTTGATGCTATCATAGATAGGTTAGATTTCACATATGCGGACAAGCGTCCTGTACACCTAGTCGAAAGGAAATGAGTACCCTAAGGCAAGGCAATTTAACAGTATTGGCAGTTTTATGATGAGGTGGAAAAGAAACTCACGCTTCTTACCAATAAGACTATTTATGTCATATGACACGGTCATTGCTAACCATATGAACGAGAAATACAGATCGATGCGCCCGAATTCCTATTTCAGTCTAAGAAAAGCCAATTGATGTACTATTCGGTGGCTCAGCCCAGCAGTTTGCCAGCTGCACTGGCACTGGCACAAGAGGTTGAAGTCAATCACGACAGGTATGCTTTGCATCAAACAGGAAAAGGACAAAGAAATGGTGGTAATCAACAATACCAAAGGCAGGGGCACAAAAGATAGCGACGAAGAAAACCCACGAAGAAGAGCAATGGGCAAGCTGCGCAGCAAGACCCCGTTGAAAAAATGGATGCTTGATCCGTCATCATCCAAGTCGGACAGCCCACCACTTCCAAAAACAACAAGGCCAGGAATACCGCGATCTGGCTGAATGGGATTACCAACCCAAGAGGTCAAACAGAATTGATAGGCACTCCGACCAGAGGCGGACAGAGTAACCACCGTCCTAAGATGATTCACGTCAGCAAGAAAAAGAGAGTGATGGGCCTCCGCCGTTGAGGAAATAGAGGATAACGAAGACGACTACAGCACCGACAACGTTAATTTAACGGTGCGTCCCTACACCCGTTCGTAAAGCGAACAGTGGGGCAGGGGTCAGTCTGAAATTCCTAGTGGATACGGGACTACTTGCGCCCCGGTAGCCTCGAACATATTAGAACTACTCCACAATCCTTCAGTGTCAAATCAATACATGGTGTAGAAAGCATAACTCACAATGTACCTGTCCGTTTTTGGGATCGAGAGCCCATTTTTCATTTACCAACATTGTCCACATTCCACGGCATATCGGTTGACTTCCTAACTCAGGCTAAGGCCACTATAAACCCAAGAAATAAATCATAAAAATGAGTTGAAAAATCCAATTCCATAAGTGTCACAATGTCAATTTCACTGCGATTGAAAAGACTGAGGTCCTCTTCGGCTATTAAAAGAGTTCACAACCATGACAAAAAACATAAAGGCTTTGCAGACCCAGATGAGCCAAGGCTGCCTTATACACGTCGGTTGGAGCCAGAACAATTCGAACCGAAGACACGAGCCAGTTGACGGAAGTTTACCCATTTCCCAATGGGCGCGGCCATCGGGTCAATAAAGAAGTAAAGGAGTTGTTGAAGGATCAACGCATACAATCTCGTCACATAACAATCAAGGTCGCGGCCAAGGTCGACGCATTCAGAGAGGGAAAAGTATTATCATAGATTGTGTCAACGGAAAAACCATCAATACAGACACTGTCAGGTGACCCAATATGGATATCGGTGCAAACCTATATACCCAGATTAACATTGGACTGAAATCGAAGCACAATTGATTCATCCGAAGGAGCAGATCGAGAAAACACTCCTCCGTGAATGAGGAAATACACTGCTGACTGCTGTTTCAATCAAGACCGCTGCAGCATCAGCAGATTCATGATGTCTCAGACATTGGCAAGACTTCAGCATGTCTGTCGATGATGTCATCATTTTTCAAAAATCAGTATGACCATTCAAGAGATATATCAAGTCCCGAAAATCTTAGACAACGAGGAACAAGAAAAACTGCACTTTTCACAAGCGTCAGAATTTTTAGGCTTTGAAAATCAGCAGGTACAAAGATACGGAAGACAAGAAAGATCCAAAATTTGAAGACAACCAGCTGATTGCAGTATGTCCTTCAGGTCTCAGAAATGGCTGTATTTACTGCGATTCACGCAATCACAAACTCACTGTCAGACGGAGAAAACGGTGTCAGCAAACAGCATCCAAAAAATCCCTGTAATCGGAGGAAAAGCAGTCTACACAAACTCAGAAATATCTTGGCTTCGAGGATAATCCTTCATTATCCGGACTTGCAAAGCTTTTGACCTCACAACGGACGCTTCTTCCTCCGGCATCATAACAACCCAAGGAGGGAGGCCCACAATATGATCTCTAGGACTCTCAAAAGACAGAGAGATAAATTACGCAACGGAATGAAAGAGAGTTGCCAGCAATAGTTTCAGCATGGAGCAATTTACGCCATTACTCATGGTGGTATTTAAATATTTATATTCGACCACGCCTTGACGTTTTCGCCGTGTCGGATAGAAATCCAAATCGAAAATCATGCTGGAAAGACCATCGATGTGAACACGGGGCCAAGTTTTTACAAACCTGGTAAAGAAACCGATGTGGCAGATGCCTTGTCCAGGCAAAATATAAACGCCATTGAAAACTTGCCACAGTCCGACAAAGGCACAATTCATATATGTCTTTATCTATACACCGATGCCACCGAAAGCCCGTAAACTGCTTTTAGAAACCGATTATTCTGAAGAGGTGAACATCCAGGTGCGCACATCAGTACTTTTCAAACATAAAGTCCGACATGAAATCCTTTAAAGACTGGGACGCTGTTGACGTAGTCAGCAGCCGTTAGCCCAGAGGTAGTAAATGCTATTAACCAATATTAGCACGCATACAGCATGCGCTTGTCGAAGCCTTCTACCAAATTTTGGTACTGCAAAAGCAGAGTGACAGACATTTTTAACAAGGATGAACAGAAGGAAATAGTCGTAGCCGAGCACAATCGAGCCAGAGCAGCACAAGAAAATGAAAAACAAGTGCTTAGGGAATATTTTTTCCCAAATATGAATAAAATTGCGGCGGAAGTTGTTGTAAATTGTGTAAAATTTGTACAAGGCCAAATACACCCAGCAAAGCTCGGAGCCACCGCTCCTGTCCCCATTTGCGGAGAGATCTTCCACATGGATATTGATTTCAATGTTAAGCATTTTCTGACTGTCATAGACAAATTCTCTAAGTTTGCTGTGGTTCAGCCTATTGCTTCACGCACGATTTCGGACATAAAGGGACCAATATTATTGATAGTCAATTTATTCCCCATAAGACGGTCTACTGCGACAACGTGAAGCTTCATTTAAACTCGAGACAATAAGATCAATGTTAAAATCAGTAATGAGATCAATATTGTTAATGCCCTCCGCTGCACAGTAACGTCAAATGGGCAAATAGAACGGTTCCATAGCACCCTTAGTGACATGGCAAGATGCTTATCCCAGCAAAGGGGCATCACAGACACAGTTGAAGCCGTGGGGTAAGCCACAGTGGAATATAACCGATCATTCCACTCGGTCATAGATAGAGTCCCGGTCGACGTCATCCATTCATCACCGGATGAGTTAAAACAGGACATAATAAACAAACTGCAAAAAGCACAGAAAACACAGCTAGACAGAAATAACCCGTCGAAACAGAATAGGGCATTTGAAGCAGGTGAGGTAGTATTAGTTAAAGCAAATAAGCGGCTAGGTAATAAGCTTAGCCCCTTGTATATAGAGGAAAAATAGAAGCAGGATTTGGAACGACAGTTCTCATAAAGGGAGGGTGGTCCATAAGGACAACCTTAGGTAAGCTATAATAAAAAAAAATAAAAAAAAAAAAAAAAAACGAAAAATAAAAAATAAAAAAAAGGGAAAGAATAGACAACTCATTATAAATTCAAACACCCAAAAGTCAAGATAAATGCACTCACAGTCACTGTTAACGAAATCTTAAAATTAAAAAAGTCACAACAAATCGATTCTGCACATTTATATGAGACCCTTCTAGCAAGAAATAGATACTAACGTTGGAGATTGACAACCTTATAATTGCAATCACTTTGGCTGCCACTACCGTAATAAACCCTGTAATTATCAATGACAGTGACTTAAAGGTAATTTTAAGCAAAGATTTCAGAAGTTAGCGTAACTTCAAATTTTAAATGTATCCAAGGTTAATGTCTTCACAAATGATCCATTTTATAATTAAATTCCCTAAACCTAAACTAATATAAGAAAGTCACAGTTTTCCCCGTCGCTCATGCCGGACTAGAAGTGCAAATTCACAGAAACACCGTAGCTGACTGCGATAGAAAAGTCATTGCAATTACAATCATGCCGTGGACCGTCACACATGCCCTTCTGCAAAGAATCAGCGGTTAACACGTGCGCTCAAGAACTACACGCGGGCACCACGGCCCATTGCAACACACAACCAAGCATCCAGCCCCAATATCGGTAAACGAAGTCAAAATCACTGGAACCTGCCTTGTCATGTTCGGACCGTATCAGCCTACTAATGGTAACCAAGTCACCACCCCAACGGTGCCATCAGGAAGATTCCCGGCTCCTCATCACCGGTGCTTGACGTCATCAAACACCGGAAGATAGTGAGTATGCCTTTCCTGCACCAGCTTCATCCATCTGCCCCATGATATGCGGAACGGTGGCTGTCATCGCATGGCTAATTCACTACAGAAGGAAGAAAGGTACAGGAACGCGTCGAAGTCGTTCTACGAGATCCTGGAATGACCGAGGACGGTCATGACTTAAGTGGTAGTTAACATTATCGTTGTAAGTTCGAGGGGCTGAAGGACGGTCGTCGTTTGTCAATGCGCATCGCTTCAACGCACTCCGATCTTGTCTCTCGCTCTCTCTTGCACGCTCGTGCGAACGCGAAAGAACGTGCGCGGCATCGATTGGAATTATAAAGCGAAAGAAGCTGAGCGCCGTTATCAAATAGAGCAGTTATTGGGCGCTATAAATTTGGCACACACATAAAAAGGAAAAAAAGAGAATAATGCTGCTGCGACTCTCAAAACCGTAATTTGTGTGTAACTGTCACTCACGAACAGCTTTGCCAACCAACTGTAAACTGCGATTTATGAGCTGCGCGTAACAGCTATACAAAAAGAGATTAGCAAAAACTGTACGGCTCGGCGACAAGTTAGGCTATCTTATAAGAACAAAATTGTCTTTACTCTTAGTCTTTGATTTGAATTCAAGCAGACGCGATCGCGCTGCCCAAATAAAGCTCAATTAAATAAATCAGAGTGTTTCATCTTTGATTCTGGTATCACCCCAATCCAATATAACTGATAAGAATAACTTATATAACATCTGTTTGCATTTTCTTTAAAACGCTTTCATTGACTAGGGATGAAAATTCGAATAAGTGCGTCGAGGCTGGATCGATTCTTGAACAAAACCATGCTGCGATGGTGAAATAATGGATTTACAAAAGGTGCTGTAAATTAGAAGTTATAATTTTTTCAAATAACTTCAGGAGCCGCCGAACTAGCTTGGCAATGCCTCTGTAATTTGAAATATCAGATCCTCCTTTTTTATACAGAGGAATAATAAATGATTCTTTCCAAATTGGAAGGAAATACCGAGGTATCAAGAGACAAATTAAACAGTTTTAATAAAGGTGACCACAAAGAAGCACTGCATTCTTTAATCACACAGCCAAGAATGCCATCCGCCCCCGGAGTAGGGAACGACGATTTCAACGTACGCATAGCGGCATAAAAGAGAGACAGGAGAAATATTAGAAACCATAATAGCATTTCCATTAATTTCAGAATTTAAAATTGGAAAAGAATTGGTTTCAGAAATGGCAGTTGAGTAAGTGGATTGGAAGAACTTTGCCAAATAGATCTGAGGTATCTTGATCATTGCAAGTACTGTCACAACCTAGGAAAAACGAGGATGGAAACCCAGACGATTTACGCTTCAAATTTACAAATGAATAGCACCTTTTGGGATCACGAGCAAACTGCCTTTTACAGCGTATAAGGTAATTCTCATAACAACGAGAGTTTAAAATATTGAAAGTGGCCTTAGCTAAGGAGTATTTAGACCAATCAACGATCGAACCCGGAGAGCTTTTTGAACTTTTAGAAACATTTAGATTTAAAATTTTTAGAGTTGAAAGAGCCGAAGTGAACCAGGGAGGTTTATTAGAAAGAGATTTGGGAAGACACTTAGGAACGCACTTGTCTAGAATAGCATTTAAAGTATTGTAGAATGTTGAAACTGCTAAGTTTACATCAACTGCCTCATATAAAAGGAGCCCAATCTGTTGCATTAATGAGACCATTAAGCAAAACAAAATTGCATTTATTAAAACAACGCCGCTTTTTAGATGACGAGGGCGTAAGAATTGGTGGACAGTAAATAGGTATTAAAACCTCGTAATGTTGGATGATATAAATCCTCAGGTATACAAAAGGGGATGATCTCTAAAAACATTAATGCTGGCGTCATCATTAGTGAAAACAAGATCAAGAGAACGATTTAAATGATTAGAGATTGAGTTCATCTGATACATAGAAAGATTAAACAATTCATCAAAAAATAATGATCAAATTGTTGGAATAAGATAATTCGAATTAGGAGATGAGGCCCAAGAAGTGTTAGGTATATCAAAACCTACCCAACACAAGAAATAAGCCATTATCTTGAACATATTCATACATTTCATTAATACAAGATATATGATGACTACAAACTTGTACATCGGAGAGGGAGGGATATATGAACAAGTAACGTATAGGGAACAAGACTGAAAAGTTATTTTAACTCCAATAGTCTCAACATTGTGAATTGATGAGAATGTAAAAGATTCAGAGAGGAAATGGGATTTAACAGCTATTAAAACACCACCCCCTCTACGAGACGCGCGATCAAGTCTATAAATAGTGAAATTATTTGAAAAAACCTCACTATTATAAACATTTTGGCTTAACCACGTTTCAGTATTAGTTCAG
>JAWNOX010000027.1:0-38911 GCA_035045555.1 Drosophila fulvimacula | reverse complement strand
ACTTTACATATTGTATACACTACAATGTGGTGGGCATATGCTTATTTTGCATATAACACACTACACTCCCTTTCTCTTTTTCGACTTCTTCGTCGTCTTCTTCTTCTTCTTATTTCTCTTCTTCTTTCTCTTCTTTTGCTTTCTTGCCTTTCTCTTGCTTTTTAACTTCTTTTATATCTCTCTTGCTTCTTCATCATCTTCTTTTTTCCTTTTTCTCCTTTTCATATTTTTTTCTTCTTCTTCTTCGTTTTCTTAATCTTCTTCTTTCTCCTCTTCTTCTTCTTCTTTCTTCTCTTCCTCTTCTTCTTCTTCTTTCTGTTCTTTTTCTTTATTTTCTGTTCGTTTTTCTTCCTTCTCGTTCTCTTCTTCTTCTTCTTATTTTTCTTCTTCTTCCTTTTCTTCATCTTCTTCTTTGTCCTATTCTTCTTTTTCTTATTTCTTCTCTTTTTGTTCTTCTTCTTCCTCCTCTTCCTCTTTTTCTTCTTTCTCATCTTCTTTCTCTTTTTCTTCTTTCATCTCTTGTTTTTTCTCTTTCTCTTTTTTTTCTCTTTTTTTTTTCTTCTTTTTTCTTCTCTTCATCTTTCTCCTCCTTTTTTCTTCTTTTTTTGCTTCTTTTACTTCTTCATCTTCTTTTTCTCTTCCCCATCTTACTTTTCTTCTTCTTCTTTCTCTTCTTCTTTCTCTTTTTCTTTTTTCACCTCTTGTTCTTTCTCTTTCTCTTTTTTTTCCCTTTTTTTCTTCTTATTCTTTTTTCTTCTCTTCATCTTCCTCCTCCTTTTTTTCTTCATCTTCTTTTTCTACTTCTTCTACTTTTTCATCTTCTATTTCTCTTCCGCATCTTTCGTTTCTTATTTCTCGTCTTCTTCTTCGTCTTCTTTTTGTTCTTCCTCTTCTTCTTCTTCTCCCTCTTCTACATATTCCTTTTCCTCTCTTCTCTTGCTCTTTCTCTTCTTCTTCCTCCTCTTTTCCTTTTCTTATTTCTCTTCTTCTTCTTTTTCTTCGTTTTCATCTTTTTTTCTTCCTCTTCATTTTCCTTTTCTTCTTCTTCTTCTCCTTCTTTTATCACTTCCTCTTCTTTTTCTTTTTTTCTTCTTCTTTCTCTTTTTTTCTTCGTCATCTTCTTCTTCTTATTATTATTCTTCATATATTTCTTTTTCGTCTTTTTTTCTGCCTTTTCTTTTTTTTTGTTCTTTTGCTTCCCCTTCTGGTTCCCCTTCTCTTTCTTCGCACTTATCTTCTTCTTCTTTCTCTTCTCCTTCTTCTTCTTTTTCCTCGTCTTCATCTTTTTTTTGTTTTTCTGCGTCTTCGTCTTCTTCTTCTCTCTCTTCTGCTTCCTCTTCCTCTTCGTCTTCTTCTTCTGCTTCTCCTTCCTCTATTTTGTTCGCTTCTTATTCCTCTTCCTTTTCATCTTCCGTTTCTTCATCTTTTAGCTGTTATTCTCCTTATTCATCTTTCTTTTCCTTTTCCTTTTCCCCTATATCTTCTTCTTCTTTGTCTTCTTTTTTCTCTTCTTCTTCCTTTAATTCATCTTCTCCTTCGTCTTCTTCTTCTTTTTCTTCATTTTTTTTCTTCTTCTTCTGCTTCCTTTTCTTCATCTTCTTCTTTGTCCTATTCTTCTTATTTCTTCTCTTCCTTTTCTACTTCTTCTTTTTCTTTCTCTTTTTTTCTTCACTTTGTTTTCGTTCTTCTTCCTTCTCGTTCTCTTCTTCTTCTTCAATTTCTTCATCTTCTTTTTTCTCTTCTTCTTCATCATCTATTTTTCTTTTTCTTCTTCTTTTAATTTATTTTCTGCTTCGTCTTGTTCTTCTTTTTCTTCATTTTTTTTCTTCTTCTTCTGCTTTCTTTTCTTCATCTTCTTCTTTGTCCTCTTCTTCTTATTTCTTCTTTTCCTTTTCTTCTTTTTCTTTTTCTTTCTCTTTTTTTCTTCACTTTCTTTTCGTTCTTCTTCCTTCTCGATTTTTTTCTTCTTCTTCCATTTCTTCATCTTCTTTGTCCTTTTCATATTTCTTCTTTTTTTGTTCTTCCTCTTTTTCATCTTATTACTCTTCTTTGTTCTCTTTTTCATCTTTCATTTCTTCTTCTTTGTCTTTCAATTCTTTTCATCTTTTTTTTCTTCTTGTTCTTTCTTCTCTTCATTTTTCACCTCTTCTTCTTTGTCTTATTTTTCTGCTTCTTCTACTTCTTCATCTTATTTTTCTCTTCCTCATCTTCCTTTTCTTCTTTTCTTCTTCTTCTTTTTCTTCTTCTTTTTCTTATTCATTATTTTTTTCTTCTCTCATCTCTTGTTCTTTCTCTTCTTTCTCATCTTTTTTTCTTATTCTTTTTCTTTCTTCTCTTCTTCTTCCTCTTCTTCTTATTCTTCTTCTTTCTCTTCTTTTTCTTCACTTTCTTTTGATTCTTCTTTCTTCTCGTTCTCTTCTTCTTCTTCTTCTTTTTCCATTTCTTCATTTTCTTATCTTCTTCTAATTCTTCTTCTTCAACTTTATATTCTTCACTTTCTTTTGCATCTTCTTCCTTCTCTTTCGCTTCTTCTTTTTCTTCTCCTTCTTCCTTTCCCTCTTCTTCTTCTTCCTCCTCTTCCTCTTCTTCTTCTTCTTCTTTCTTATCTTCTTTCTCTTCTTATTTCTCCTCTTCTTTTTTTCTTCGTCTTCATTTTCTTCTTCTTCCTCTTCTTCTTCGTCTTCTTCTTCTGCTTCTCCTCCTTCCTCTTCTTTTATTTTTTTTCTCTTTCTCTTCTTTCTCATCTTTTTTTCTTATTATTTTTCTTTATTGTTTTCATCTTTCTTCCCCTTTTTTTCTTCATCTCCTTTTTCTGCTTCTTCTACTTCATCTTTTTTTTCTCTTCCTCATCTTTCGTTTCTTCTTTCTCTTCGTCTTCTTCGTCTTCTTTTTGTTCTTCCTTTTCTTCTTCTTCTCCCTATTCTACATATTCCTCTTCTTCTTGCTCTTCCTCTTCTTTTTCTTCCTCCTCTTTCTCTTCTTCTTCTTCCTCATCTTACTTCGTTTCTTATTTCTCTTCTTCTTCTTTTTCTTCGTCTTCATCTTCTTTTTCTTCTTCTTTCTCAGCTTTCTCCCTTCCTTTTTTTCGTCTTCTTCTTCTTCGTCTTCATTCTCTTCTTCTTCTTTCTTGCTCTTTCTCTTCTTTTTCATCTCTTTTGTTTCTTCTTCACCTTCTTTTTTTCCTTTTTCTCCTTCTTCATAGTTTTTTCTTCTTCTTCTTCTTCTTCCTTTTCTTCATCTTCTTTTTGTTCTCTTCTTCTTCTTCTTCTTTCTTCTCTTCCTTTTTTTCGTCTTCTTCTTCTTCTTCTTTTTCTTCTTCTTGTTCTCTCGTTTCTTCTTCCTCTTCTTTTTCGTCTTCTTCTTCTGCTTCTTCTTCTTCCTCTTCTTCTTTCGCTTCTTATTTCTCTATCTATTCATCTTCCGTTTCTTTATCTTTTTCCACTTAGTCTCCTTATTCTTCTTCCTTTTCCTTTTCCTTTCCCGTATATCCTCTTCTTCTTCATATTCTTTTTTCTCTTCTTCTTCATCTTCCTTTTCTTCTTCCTTTACTTCATCTTCCCCTTCATCTTCTTCTTCATCTTCTTCTTGCTCTTCCTCTTTCTCCATTCCTTTTTTTCGTCTTCTTCGTCTTCTTTCTCTTCTTCTTCTTTCATCTCTTGTTCTTTCTCATATATTTTCTTATTCTTTTTTTTTCTCTTCCTCTTCCTCATCTTCTTCTTTCTCTTCTTTTTCTTCACTTTCTTTTGATTCTTCTTCCTTCTCGTTCTCTTCTTCTTCTTCCATTTCTTCATTTTCTTCTTTGTCCTCTCCTTTCTTCTCTTTCTCTAATTCTTCTTCTTCAACTTTCTATTCTTCACTTTCTTTTGCATCTTCTTCCTTCTCTTTCGCTTCTTCTTCTTCTTCTCTTTCTTTATATTCCTTTTCTTCTTCTTCCTTTTCTTCATCTTCTTCTTTGTCCTTTTCTTCTTCTTTTTGTTTTGCTCTTCCTCTTCTTTATCTTGTTATTCCTCTCTTTCTCTTCTTCTTTTTCCTTCTTCTTTCTTCTTTCTCATCTCCTTTCTCTTCTTCTTTCTTTCTTTCTTCTATCATCTCTTGTTCTCTCTCTTTTCTTTTTTTCTTCTTCTTTTTCGTTCTTCCCTTCATCTTTTTCCTCCTTTGTTTCTTCATCTTCTTTTTCTGCTTCTTGTACTTCTTCATCTTCTTTTTCTTTTTCTTATCGTTTCTTCTTCCTCTTCTTCTTTTTCTTCTTCCTCCTGTTCCTCTTCTTCTCCTTCCTCATCTTATTTCTTTTCCTATTTCTCTTCTTCTTCTTTTTCTTCGTCTTCATATTCTTTTTCTTCGTTTTCATATTCTTTTTATTCTTCTTTTTTTTTCCTCTTCTTTTTCTATTTTTCTTCTTATTTCTCCTTTATCATTTTCTTCTTACTATTGTTATTCTTCTTCGTCTTTTTTCTTCCTCATCTTCTTTTTCTTCTTTTTGTTGTCTGCTTCCTCTTCTGGTTCCTCTTCTTCCTTTTCTTTATATTCCTCTTCCTTTTCCTCTTCCTCTTCTTCTTCTTCTTCCTCCTCATCTTCTTTCTCTTCTTATTTCTCCTCTTCTTTTTTTCTTCGCCTTAATTTTCTTCTTCTTCTTCTCTCTCTTCTTCTTCCTCTTCTTCTTCGTCTTCTTCTTCTGCTTCTCCTCCTTCCTCTTCTTCTTTCTCTTCTTTTTTTTCTTGCTCTTTCTCTTTCTCTTCTTTCTCATCTTTTCTTATTTTTCTTCTTCTTCTTCCTTCTTCTCTTCATCTTTCTCCTCCTTATTTTCTTTATCTTCTCTTTCTGCTTCTTCATCTTCTTTTTCTCTTCCTCATCTTTCGTTTCCTCTTTCTCTTCTTCTTCTTCGTCTTCTTTTTGTTCTTCTTCTTCTTCTTCTTCTCCCTCTTCTACATTTTCCTCTTCCTCTTTCTCTTCCTCTTCTGTTTTTCTTCTTCTTCTTCTTCCTCATCTTATTTCTTTTCTTATTTCTCTTCTTCTTTTTCTTCATCTTCATCTTCTTTTTCTTCTTCTCCTTCCTCTTTCTTCTTCCTATTTTTCGTCTTCTTCTTCTTCGTCTTCTTTCTTGCATTTTCTCTTCTTTTTCATCTCTTTTGTTTCTTCTTCGCATTCTTTTTTTTTCTCCTTCTTCATAGTTTTTTTCTTCTTCTTCTTCTTTCTTTTCTTCAATTTCTTCTTTGTCCTCTTATTCTTCTTTCTTCTCTTCCTCTTCTTCTTCTTCATCCTTCTCGTTCTCTTCTTCTTCTTTCATTTCTTCATCTTCTTTGTCTTCTTCTTATTTCTTTTTTTTTGTTCTTCCTCTTCTTATTTATTTTTTTCTTCTTTTTCTTCTTCTTCTTCTTTCTCTTATTTTTTCTCCTTTTCTTCTTTCATCTCTTGTTCTTTTTCTTTCTCTTCTTTCTCATCTTTTTTTCTTATTCTTTTTTTTATTCTTTTCATCTTTCTCCTCCTTTTTTTCTTCATCTTCTTTTTCTGCTTCTACTTCTTCATCTTCTTTTTCTCTTCCTCATCTTTCGTTTCTTCTTTCTCTTCTTCTTCTTCTTCTTCTTCTTCCTCCTGTTCCTCTTCTTCTTCTTCTTTCTCTTCTTATTTCTCCTCTTCTTTTTTTCTTCGTCTTCATTGTCTTCTTCTTCTTCTCTTTTTTCTTCTTCCTCTTCTTCCTTTTCCCGTGTATCCTCTTCTTCTTCATCCTCTTTTTTCTCTTCTTCTTCTTCTTCATCATCTTTTTTCTTCATCTTTTTCCTTTACTTCATCTTCTCCTTCTTTTTCTTCTTCATCTTCTTCTTGCTCTTCCTCTTTCTCCTTTCCTTTTTTTCGTCTTTTTCGTCTTCTTTCTTTTCTTCTTCTTCTTCTTTCTATTTTTCTGCTTTCATCTCTTGTTCTTTCTTTTTCTCTTCTTTCTCATCTTTTTTTATTCTTCTTGTTCTTTCTTCTTTTCATCTTTCTTCCCCATTCTTCTTCATCTTCTTTTTCTGCTTCTTTTACTTCTTCATCTTCTTTTTCTCTTCCTCATCTTTCGTTTCTTCTTTGTCTTCTTCTTCTTCGCCTTCTTCTTCTGCTTCTCCTCCTTCCTCTTCTTTTTTTTCTTGCGCTTTGTCTTTCTCCTCATTCTCATCTTTTTTTCTTCTTCTTCTCCCTTCTTCTCTTCATCTTTCTCCTCCTCTTTTACTTCATCTTCTTTTCCTGCTTCTTCTACTTCTTCATCTTCTTTTTCTCTTCCTCATCTTTCGTTTCTTCTTTCTCTTCTTCTTCTTCGTCTTCTTTTTGTTCTTCCTCTTCTTCTTCTTCTCCCTATTCTTCCTCTTGCTCTTCCTCTTTTTTTCTTCATCTTCTTTTTCTGCTTCTACTTCTTCATCTTCTTTTTCTCTTCCTCATCTTTCGTTTCTTCTTTCTCTTCTTCTTCTTCTTCCTCCTGTTCCTCTTCTTCTTCTTCTTTCTCTTCTTATTTCTCCTCTTCTTTTTTTCTTCGTCTTCATTGTCTTCTTCTTCTTCTCTTTTTTCTTCTTCCTCTTCTTCCTTTTCCCGTGTATCCTCTTCTTCTTCCTCCTCTTCCTCTTCTTCTTCTTCTTCCTCATCTTCCTCCCTTCCTTTTTTTCGTCTTCTTCTTCTTCGTCTTCTATCTCTTCTTCTTCTTTCTTGCTCTTTCTCTTGCTCTTTCTCTTCTTTTTCATCTCTTTTGTTTCTTCTTCACCTTCTTTTTTTCCTTTTCTCCTTCTTCATAGTTTTTTCTTCTTCTTCTTCTTCCTTTTCTTGATCTTATTTTTGTCCTCTTCTTCTTCTTCTTATTTCTTCTCTTCCTTTTCTTTGTCTTCTTTTTCTTTTTCTTTTTCTTCTTGTTCTCTCTCTTCTTCTTCGTCTTCTTCTTCTGCTTCTTCTTCTTCCTCTTCTTCTTTCGCTTCTTATTTCTCTTCCTATTAATCTTCCGTCTCTTTATCTTTTTCATCTTATTCTCCTTATTCTTCTTCCTTTTCCTTTTCCTTTCCCGTATATTCTCTTCTTCTTCATCTTCTTTTTTCTCTTCTTCTTCATCTTCTTTTTCTTCTTCCTTTAATTCATCTTCTCCTTCGTCTTCTTCTTCGTCTTCTTTTTGCTCTTCCCCTTTCTCCATTCTTTTTTTCGTCTTCTTCGTCTTCTTTCTCTTCCTCTTCTTTCATCTCTTGTTCTTTCTCATCTTCTTTTCTTATTCTTTTTCTTTCTTCTCTTCCTCTTCCTCTTTTTCTTCTTCTTTCTCTTCTTTTTCTTCACTTTCTTTTGATTCTTCTTCCTTCTCGTTCTCTTCTTCTTCTTCTTCCATTTCTTCATTTTCTTTTTGTCCTCTCCTTTCTTCTCTTCCTTAAATTCTTCTTCTTCAACTTTCTATTCTTCACTTTCTTTTGCATCTTCTTCCTTCTCTTTAGCTTCTTCTTTTTCTTCTTCATATTCTCTTCTCTTCATATTCCTTCTCTTCTTCTTCCTTTTTTTCATCTTCTTCTTTGTCCTATTCTTCTTCTTCTTATTTCTTCCCTTTTTGCTCTTCCTCTTCTTCATCCTGATATTCCTCTTCTTCTTTCTCTTCTTCGTTCTCTTTTTCTTCCTCCACTTCTTCTTTCTCATCGTCTTTCTCTTCTTCTTTCTCTTTTTCTTCTTTCATCTCTTTTTCTTTCCCTTTTCTTTTTTTCTTATTTTTTTCGTTCTTCCCTTCATCTTTCCCCTCCTTTTTTTCTTCATCTTCTTTTTCTGCTTCTTGTACTTCATCATCTTCTTTTTCTCTATCTAATCTTTCGTTTCTTCTTCCTCTTCTTCTTTTTCTCCTTCCTCCTGTTCCTCTTCTTCTCCTTCCTCATCTTATTTCTGTTCTTATTTCTCTTCTTCTTCATTTTCTTCGTCTTCATATTCTTTTTCTTCTTCTTTTATCTATTCTTCTTACTTTTCTTTTTTTTCTTCTTTCTCTTATTCTTCTTCTTCATCTTCTTCTTATTATTGTTATTCTTCTTCGTCTTTTTTCTTCCCCTTCTTCTTTTTCTTCTTTTTGTTGTCTGCTTTCTCTTCTGGTTCTTCTTCTCCTTCTTCGCATTTATCTTCTTCTTCTTCATCTTCTTCTTCTTCCTTTTCTTCATATTCCTCTTCCTCTTCCTTTTCCTCTTCCTCTCCCTCTTCTTCTTCTTCCTCCTCTTCCTCTTCTTCTTCTTCTTCCTCATCTTCTTTCTCTTCTTATATCTCCTCATCTATTTTTCTTCGTCCTCATCTTCTTTTTCTTCTTCTTCCTCCGCTTTCTCCCTTCCTTTTTTTTGTCTTCTTCTTCTTCGTCTTCTTTCTCTTCTTCTTCTTTCTTGCTCTTTCTCTTGCTCTTTCTCTTCTTTTTCATCTCTTTTGTTTCTTCTTCACCTTCTTTTTTCCTTTTCTCCTTCTTCAAAGTTTTTTTCTTCTTCTTCTTCTTATTTTTCTTCATCTTATTTCTGTCCTCTTCTTCTTCTTCTTCTTTCTTCTCTTCCTTTTCTTCGTCTTCTTTTTCTTCTTCTTTTTCTTCTTCTTGTTCGCTCTCTTCTTCTTCCTCTTCTTCTTCGTCTTCTTCTTCTGCTTCTTCTTCTTACTCTTCTTCTTTCGCTTCTTATTTCTCTTCCTATTAATCTTCCGTCTCTTTATCTTTTTCATCTTATTCTCCTTATTCTTCTTCCTTTTCCTTTTCCTTTTCCTTTCCCGTATATCCTCTTCTTCTTCATCTTCTTTTTTCTCTTCTTCTTCATCTTCTTTTTCTTCTTCCTTTAATTCATCTTCTCCTTCGTCTTCTTCTCCGTCTTCTTCTTGCTCTTCCTCTTTCTCCATTCTTTTTTTCGTCTTCTTCGTCTTCTTTCTCTTCCTCTTCTTTCATCTCTTGTTCTTTCTCATCTTTTTTTCTTATTCTTTTTCTTTCTTCTCTTCCTCTTCCTTTTTTTCTTCTTCTTTCTCTTCTTTTTCTTCACTTTCTTTTGATTCTTTTTTCTTTTCGTTCTCTTCTTCTTCCTCTTCCATTTCTTCATTTTCTTCTTTGTCCTCTCCTTTCTTCTCTTCCTTAAATTCTTCTTCTTCAACTTTCTATTCTTCACTTTCTTTTGCATCTTCTTCCTTCTCTTTCGCTTCTTCTTTTTCTTCTTCATATTCTCTTCTCTTCATATTCCTTCTCTTCTTCTTCCTTTTCTTCATCTTCTTCTTTATCCTATTATTCTTCTTCTTATTTCTTCCCTATTTTGCTCTTCCTCTTCTTCATCCTGTTATTCCTCTTCTTCTTTCTCTTCTTCTTTCTCTTCTTCTTCTTCCTCCTCTTCCTCTTCTTCTTTCTCATCTTCTTTCTCTTCTTCTTTCTATTTTTCTTCTTTCATCTCTTGTTCTTTCCCTTTTCTTTTTTTCTTATTTTTTTCGTTCTTCTCTTCATCTTTCTCCTCCTTTTTTCTTCATCTTCTTTTTCTGCTTCTTGTACTTCTTCGTCTTATTATATTCTTCTTCTTCATCTTCTTCTTCTTCCTTTTCTTCATATTCCTCTTCCTTTTCCTGTTCTTCTTCTTCCTCCTCTTCCTCTTCTTCTTCTTCTTCCTCATCTTCTTTCTCTTCTTATATCTCCTCATCTTTTTTTCTTCATCCTCATTTTCTTCTTCTTCTTCTCTCTCTTCTTGAACCTCTTCTTGGTCTTCTTCTTCTGCTTCTCCTCCTTCCTCTTCTTCTTTCTCTTCTTATTTCTCTTCCTATTCATCTTCCGTTTCTTCATCTTTTTCCTCTTATTCTCCTTATTCTTCTTCCTCTTCGTTTTCCTTTTCCTGTCCCTTATATCCTCTTCTTCTTCATCTTCTTTTTTCTCTTCTATTTTTTTTCTCTTCTTCTTCTTCTTCCTTCTCGTTCTCTTCTTCTTCTTCCATTTCTTCATCTTCTTTGTCGCCTTCTTATTTCTTCTCTTTTTGTTCTTCCTCTTTTTCATCTTCTTCTTCCTCTTTTTCTTCTTTCATCTCTTCTTCTTTCTCTTTCAATTCTTTTTTATCTTTTTTCTTCTTGTTTTTTCTTCTCTTCATCTTTCTCCTCCTCTTCTTCTTCGTCTTATTTCTCAGCTTCTTCTACTTCTTCATATTCGTTTTCTCTTCCTCATCTTCCTCTTCTTCTTTTCTTGTTCTTCTTCTTTTTCTTCTTCTTCTTCTTTCGCTTATTCATCTTCCTCTTCCTCTTCCTCTTCTTCTTTTTCTTCTTCCTCCTGTTCCTCTTCTTCTCCATCTTAGTTCTTTTCTTATTTATCTCCTTCTTTTTTTTCTTCGTCTTCAACTTCTTTTTCTTCTTATTCTTCTTCTTTTATCTCTTCTTCTTCCTTTTCTTTTTTTCTTCTTCTCTCTCTTTTTCTTTTTTATTATCTTCTTATTATTATTATTATTCTTATTCGTCAGTTTTCATCCTCTTCTTCTTTTTCTTCTTTTTGTTCTTCTGCTTTCTCCTCTGGTTCCTCTTCTTCTTCTTCGCATTTATCTTTTTCTTCTTCTTATTCTTCTTTTTCCTTTTCTTTATATTCCTCTTCCTCTCCCTCTTCTTCTTCTTCCTTCTTCTCCTCTTCTTCTTCATTTTCTTTCTCTTCTTATTTCTCCTCTTCTTTTTTTTCTTCGTCTTCATCTTCTTTTTCTTCGTCTTCATCTTCTTTTCTTCTTCTTTTTCTTCGTCTTCATTTTCTTCTTCTTCTTCTCTCTTTTTTTTTTCATCTCCTTTGCTTCTTCTTCATCTCCTTTTTTTCTTTTTCTAAACTCTTCATATTATTTTCTTCTTCTTCTGCTTCCATTTCTTTCTTTTTCTTTTTTCATCTCTTGTTCTTTCTTTTCTTTTTATCTTCATTTCTTCTTCTTGTTCTTTCTTCTCTTCATCTTTCTCCTCCTTTCTTCCTTCATCTTCTTTTTCTGCTTCTTCTACTTCTTCATTATCTTTTTCTCTTCCGCATTTTTCGTTTTCTCTTTCTCTTCTTCTTCTTCTTCGCCTTCTTTTTGTTCTTCCTCTTCTTCTTCTCCCACTTCTACATATTCCTCTTCCTCTTCCTCTTGCTCTTCCTCATCCTCTTCTTCTTCTTCTTCTTCCTCCTCTTCCCTTCTTCTTCTTCCTCATCTTTTTCTTTTCTTATTTCTCTTCTTTTTCTTCTTCTTCGCCTTTTTTTTGTTCTTCCTCTTCTTCTTCTCCCTCTTCCACATTTTCCTCTTCATCTTTCTCTTCTTCTTCTCTTTCTCTTTTTTCTTCTTCCTCATCTTATTTCGTTTCTCATTTCTCTTCTTCTTTTTCTTCGTCTTCATCTTCTTTTTCTTTCTCTTTCCTCCGCTTTCTCCCTTCCTTTTCTTCGTCTTCTTTTTCTTCTTCTTTTTCTTCTTCTTGTTCGCTCTCTTCTTCTTCCTCTTCTTCTTCTCTTCTTCTTCTGCTTCTTCTTCTTACTCTTCTTCTTTCGCTTCTTATTTCTCTTCCTATTAACTTCCGTCTCTTTACTTTTTCATCTTATCTCCTTATCTTCTTCCTTTTCCTTTTCCTTTTCCTTCCCGTAATCCTCTTCTTCTTCATCTTCTTTTTCTCTTCTTCTTCATCTTCTTTTTCTTCTTCCTTTAATTCACTTCTCCTTCTCTTCTTCTCCGTCTTCTTCTTCTCTTCTCTTTCTCCATCTTTTTTTCTCTTCTTCTCTTCTTTCTCTTCCTCTTCTTTCTCTCTTTTCTTTCTCACTTTTTTCTTATTCTTTTTCTTCTTCTCTTCCTCTTCCTTTTTTCTTCTTCTTTTCTTCTTTTTCTTCACTTTCTTTATTCTTTTTCTTTTCGTTCTCTTCTTCTTCCTCTTCCATTTCTTCATTTTCTTCTTTGTCCTCTCCTTTCTTCTCTTCCTTAATTCTTCTTCTTCAACTCTATCTTCACTTTCTTTTGCATCTTCTTCCTTCTCTCCTTCTTCTTCTTCTCAATCTCTTTCTTATATTCCTTTCTTCTTCTTCCTTTTCTTCATCTTCTTCTTACCTATTATTCTTCTTCTTATTTCTCCCCATTTCTCTTCTCTTCTTCATCCTGTTATCCTCTTCTTCTTCTCTTCTTCTTTCTCTTCTTCTTCTTCTTCTTCCTCCTCTTCCTCTTCTTCTTTCTCATCTTCTTCTCTTCTTCTTTCTATTTCTCTCTTACTCTTTTCTTTCCCTTTTCTTTTTTCTTATTTTTTTCGTTCTTTCTTACTTCTCTCCTTTTTCTTCATCTTCTTTTTCTGCTTCTGTACTTCCTTTATTATATCTTCTTCTTCACTTCTTCTTCTTCCTTCTCTTAATTCCTCTTCCTTTTCCTCTTCTTCTTCTTCCTCCTCTTCCTCTTCTTCTTCTTCTCCTCACTTCTTTTCTTCTTATACTCTCATCTTTTTCTTCATCTCATTTCTTCTTCTTCTTCTCTTCTTCTTAACTCTCTTGGTCTTCTTCTTCTCTTCTCCTCCTTCCTCTTCTTCTTTCTCTTCTTATTTCTCTCCTATCACTCCTTCTTCATCTTTTTCCTCTTATTCTCCTTATTCTTCTTCCTCTTCGTTTCCTTTTCCTGTCCCTTATATCCTCTTCTTCTTCACTTCTTTTTCTCTTCTATTTTTCTCTTCTTCTTCTTCTTTTTTTTTCATCTCATTTTCTTTTATTTTTTTTTTTTTTTCATTTCTTTTTTTTATTTTTTTCCTTTTTTATCTTTTTTTTTCTTTTCACTTTCTTTTTTTTCGTTTATTTACTTCTACTTATATTCTTTTTCTTCTCACTTCTTTTTTTCTTCTTTTTTTCTTCCTTCTTTCCATTCTCTTCCTTTCCTCTTCCTTTCTTCTTTTCTTCCTCCTCCTCTTCTTCCATCTTAGTTCTTTTTATTTATCTCCTTTTTTTTTCTTCGTCTTCAACTTCTTTTTCTTTATTCTTCTTTTTTATCTCTTCTTCCCTTTTCTTTTTTCTTCTTCTTTTTTTTTTTTTTATTATCTTCTAATTATTATTATTATTCTTATTCTCATTTTCATCCTCTTCTTCTTTTTCTTCTTTTTATTCTTCTCTTTCTCCTCTGGTTCCTCTTCTTCTTCTTCGCATTTATCTTTTCTTCTTCTTATTCTTTTTTTCCTTTTCTTTATATTCCTCTTCCTCTCCCTCTTCTTCTTCTTCCTTCTTTTCCTCTTCTTCTTATTTTCTTTCTCTTCTTATTTTCCTCTTCTTTTTTTCTTCGTCTTCATCTTCTTTTTCTTCGTCTTCATTTTTTTCTTCTTCTTTTTCTTCATCTTCATTTTCTTCTTCTTCTTCTCTTTTTTTTTTTCATCTCCTTTGCTTCTTCTTCATCTCCTTTTTTCTTTTTCTAACTCTTATATTATTTTCTTCTTCTTCTGCTTCATTTCTTTCTTTTTCTTTTTTCATCTCTTGTTCTTTCTTTTCTTTTATCTTATTTTTCTTCTTGTTCTTTCTTCTTTCATCTTTCTCCTCCTTTCTTCCTTATCTTTTTTTCTGCTTCTTCTACTTCTTCATCATCTTTTTCTCTTCCGATTTTTCGTTTTTTTTTTTTTTTTCTCCTTTTTTTTTCTTCCTCTTTTCTTTCCCACTTCTACATATTCCTCTTCCTCTTCCTCTTGCTCTTCCTCATCCTCTTCTTCTTCTTCTTCTTCCTCCTCTTCCCTTCTTCTTCTTCCTCATCTTTTTCTTTTCTTATTTCTCTTCTTTTTCTTCTTCTTCGCCTTTTTTTTGTTCTTCCTCTTCTTCTTCTCCCTCTTCCACATTTTCCTCTTCATCTTTCTCTTCTTCTTCTCTTTCTCTTTTTTTTCTTCTTCCTCATCTTATTTCGTTTCTCATTTCTCTTCTTCTTTTTCTTCGTCTTCATCTTCTTTTTCTTTCTCTTTCCTCCGCTTTCTCCCTTCCTTTTTTTCGTCTTCTTCTTCATCGTCTTCTTTCTCTGCTTCTTTTTTCTTGCTCTTTCTCTTGCTCTTTCTCTTCTTTTTCATCTCTTTTGTTTCTTCTTCACCTTCTTTTTTTCCTTTTCTCCTTCTTCATAGTTTTTTTCTTCTCCTTCTTCTTCCTTTTCTTCATCTTCTTTTTGTCCTCTTCTTCTTCTTCTCCTTTCTTCTCTTCCTTTTCTTCGTCTTCTTTTTCTTCTTCTTCTTCTTTCGCTTCTTATTTCTCTTCCTATTCATCATCCGTTTCTTTATCTTTTTCCTCCTATTCTCTTTATTCTTCTTTCTTTTCCTTTTCCTTTTCCTTTCCCGTATATCCTCTTCTTCTTCATCATCTTTTTTCCTCTTCTTGTTCATCTTCTTTTTCTTATTCTTCTTCTTCCTTTAATTCATCTTCCCCTTCAACTTCTTCCTTCTCTTTCGCTTCTTCTTCTCCTTCTTCATATTCTTTTTATTCTTCTTCCTTTTCTTCATCTTCTTCTTTGTCCTCTTCTTCTTCTTCTTGTTTCTTCTCTTTGTGTTCCTCCTCTTATTCATCTTTTTATTCCTCTTCTTCTTTCCCTTTTCTTTCTCTTCTTCTTTTTCGTCCTCCTCTTTCTCTTCTGTTTCTTTCTCATCTTCTTTCTCTTTTTCTTCTTTCATCTCTTGTTCTTTCTCTTCTTTTTTAGAAGAAAAAATTCTTCTTGTTCTTTCTTCTCTTCACCTATCTCCTCCTTTTTATACCCTGAACCCATTAAAAATGGGTAATCAGGGTATAATGGTTTTGTTGCAGCCCAAATGTATGTAACAGGCAGAAGGAGGCGTGTCAGACCCCATAAAGTATATATATTCTTGATCAGGACGACAAGCCGAGTCGATTGAGCCCTGTCCGTCTGTCCGTCTGTCCGTATGTTTGAACGCGTGGATCTCAGAACCTATAATAGCTAGAGACTTGAACTTTTTTTTTTATAGATTCGTGTATATCACGCGCAGGTCGAGTTTGTTTTAGAAATTCGATAACTCTTCTCGTTCTTTTTTTATCGATTAAAAACGAAATCGGATTTCAATTTTAAAATTATATCTTCTACATCTTTATAGTTAGAGACTCCAAATCTTGTATTTAGCTTAATGGGACTTTTATACAATTTAGATTTTTGTTAAATTTTGGATGCCACGTCCCCTTCGCCCAAATTTTCAAACCACTTATTTCAAATACTACAGAATTGTGCTTTTGCACATACACGCATATGAATGATATAATTACGCTGCGCAAGTTTGATTAAGAAAGTCGATCTACAAAAAAAGTTATTAAGCATTTAGTTTCCCATAACACGCACATATTGGCGCAGCGAAGTCGTTGAGTAAACTGCGCAGTTAGCAGAGCGTATGCGTGTGCGTGTGTATGTATGCGTTGCTTGCAATATACATACATATGTATGTACACATGTACATACTGTATATATTTACATATATGTATATATGTATATAAAATAAGAGTAACATTGATATAACTTAAATAAAGTCAATATAATGTACATATGTATGTACATACATATGAATAGATGAAATGCATTATGTTATTAAACGAAACGTTTACCAAACGTTTACGTACACACGCGCGTGGCAACAGCAGCAGAAGCATCTATAAAATTCGAAGAATTCATAGCAACAACAACAAAGACAAATTGGGGATGAATTTTCAGCAGAAGTTCAGCAGCTCAGTAGCAGTAGCTCAGTAGCAGTAGCTCAGTAGCTCAATAACTTTACTTAGGAATTCGCTATCTCACTCTTATGTACTGCAACGATTTAAATTTCCAAAATTTAGGCCAATGAAATTTGAAAGTTCATTTCTGACATCTGTTAAAGTTGTTTTATTCATTAGGGCAATTGCCATTGGACCACATGCTACTTCTTTAACTCTTTCATCTCTTGTTCTTTCTCATCTTTTTTTCTTATTCTTTTTCTTTCTTCTCTTCCTCTTCCTTTTTTTCTTCTTCTTTCTCTTCTTTCTCTTCTTTTTCTTCACTTTCTTTTGATTCTTCTTCCTTCTCGTTCTCTTCTTCTTCCTCTTCCATTTCTTCATTTTCTTCTTTGTCCTCTCCTTTCTTCTCTTCCTTAAATTCTTCTTCTTCAACTTTCTATTCTTCACTTTCTTTTGCATCTTCTTCCTTCTCTTTCGCTTCTTCTTTTTCTTCTTCATATTCTCTTCTCTTCATATTCCTTCTCTTCTTCTTCCTTTTCTTCATCTTCTTTATCCTATTATTCTTCTTCTTATTTCTTCCCCATTTTGCTCTTCCTCTTCTTCATCCTGTTATTCCTCTTCTTCTTTCTCTTCTTCTTCTTCCTCTCCTTCTTTCTCTTCTTCTTTCTATTTTTCTTCTTTCATCTCTTGTTCTTTCCCTTTTCTTTTTTTCTTATTTTTTTCGTTCTTCCCTTCATCTTTCTCCTCCTTTTTTCTTCATCTTCTTTTTCTGCTTCTTGTACTTCTTCATCTTATTATCTTCTTCTTCTTCATCTTCTTCTTCTTCCTTTTCTTCATATTCCTCTTCCTTTTCCTCTTCTTCTTCTTCCTCCTCTTCCTCTTCTTCTTCTTCTTCCTCATCTTCTTTCTCTTCTTATATCTCCTCATCTTTTTTTCTTCATCCTCATTTTCTTCTTCTTCTTCTCTCTCTTCTTGAACCTCTTCTTGGTCTTCTTCTTCTGCTTCTCCTCCTTCCTCTTCTTCTTTCTCTTCTTATTTCTCTTCCTATTCATCTTCCGTTTCTTCATCTTTTTCCTCTTATTCTCCTTATTCTTCTTCCTCTTCGTTTTCCTTTTCCTGTCCCGTATATCCTCTTCTTCTTCATCTTCTTTTTTCTCTTCTATTTTCTTTCTCTTCTTCTTCTTCTTCCTTCTCGTTCTCTTCTTCTTCTTCCATTTCTTCATCTTCTTTGTCGCCTTCTTATTTCTTCTCTTTTTGTTCTTCCTCTTTTTCATCTTCTTCTTCCTCTTTTTCTTCTTTCATCTCTTCTTCTTTCTCTTTCAATTCTTTTTATCTTTTTTTCTTCTTGTTTTTTCTTCTCTTCATCTTTCTCCTCCTCTTCTTCTTCGTCTTATTTCTCAGCTTCTTCTACTTCTTCATATTCGTTTTCTCTTCCTCATCTTCCTCTTCTTCTTTTCTTGTTCTTCTTCTTTTTCTTCTTCTTCTTCTTTCGCTTATTCATCTTCCTCTTCCTCTTCCTCTTCTTCTTTTTCTTCTTCCTCCTGTTCCTCTTCTTCTCCATCTTAGTTCTTTTCTTATTTATCTCCTTCTTTTTTTTTCTTCGTCTTCAACTTCTTTTTCTTCTTATTCTTCTTCTTTTATCTCTTCTTCTTCCTTTTCTTTTTTTCTTCTTCTCTCTCTTTTTCTTTTTTATTATCTTCTTATTATTATTATTATTCTTATTCGTCAGTTTTCATCCTCTTCTTCTTTTTCTTCTTTTTGTTCTTCTGCTTTCTCCTCTGGTTCCTCTTCTTCTTCTTCGCATTTATCTTTTTCTTCTTCTTATTCTTCTTTTTCCTTTTCTTCTTCTTCTTCTCTCTCTTTCTTTTTTTTTCATCTCCTTTGCTTCTTCTTCATCTCCTTTTTTCCTTTTTCTAAACTCTTCATATTATTTTCTTCTTCTTCTGCTTCCATTTCTTTCTTTTTCTTTTTTCATCTCTTGTTCTTTCTTTTCTTTTTATCTTCATTTCTTCTTCTTGTTCTTTCTTCTCTTCATCTTTCTCCTCCTTTCTTCCTTCATCTTCTTTTTCTGCTTCTTCTACTTCTTCATCATCTTTTTCTCTTCCGCATTTTTCGTTTTCTCTTTCTCTTCTTCTTCTTCTTCGCCTTCTTTTTGTTCTTCCTCTTCTTCTTCTCCCACTTCTACATATTCCTCTTCCTCTTCCTCTTGCTCTTCCTCATCCTCTTCTTCTTCTTCTTCTTCCTCCTCTTCCCTTCTTCTTCTTCCTCATCTTTTTCTTTTCTTATTTCTCTTCTTTTTCTTCTTCTTCGCCTTTTTTTTGTTCTTCCTCTTCTTCTTCTCCCTCTTCCACATTTTCCTCTTCATCTTTCTCTTCTTCTTCTCTTTCTCTTTTTTTTCTTCTTCCTCATCTTATTTCGTTTCTCATTTCTCTTCTTCTTTTTCTTCGTCTTCATCTTCTTTTTCTTTCTCTTTCCTCCGCTTTCTCCCTTCCTTTTTTTCGTCTTCTTCTTCATCGTCTTCTTTCTCTGCTTCTTTTTTCTTGCTCTTTCTCTTGCTCTTTCTCTTCTTTTTCATCTCTTTTGTTTCTTCTTCACCTTCTTTTTTTCCTTTTTCTCCTTCTTCATAGTTTTTTTCTTCTCCTTCTTCTTCCTTTTCTTCATCTTCTTTTTGTCCTCTTCTTCTTCTTCTCCTTTCTTCTCTTCCTTTTCTTCGTCTTCTTTTTCTTCTTCGTTTTCTTCTTCTTCTTCTTTCGCTTCTTATTTCTCTTCCTATTCATCTTCCGTTTCTTTATCTTTTTCCTCCTATTCTCTTTATTCTTCTTTCTTTTCCTTTTCCTTTTCCTTTCCCGTATATCCTCTTCTTCTTCATCATCTTTTTTCCTCTTCTTGTTCATCTTCTTTTTCTTCTTCTTCTTCTTCCTTTAATTCATCTTCCCCTTCAACTTCTTCTTTATCTTCTTCTTGCTCTTCCTTTTTCGCCATTCCTTTTTTCGTCTTCTTCGTCTTCTTTCTCTTTTTTTTTTTTTTTCATCTCTTGTTCTTTCTATTTTCTTTTTTTCTTCTTCTTTTTCGTTCTTCCCTTCATCTTTCTCCTCCTTTTTTTCTTCATCTTCTTTTTCTGCTTCTTGTACTTCTTCATCTTCTTTTTCTCTTTCTCATCTTTCGTTTCTTCTTCCTCTTTTCTTTTTCTTCTTCCTCCTGTTCCTCTTCTTCTTCTTCCTCATCTTATTTCTTTTCTTATTTATCTTCTTCTTCGTTTTCTTCGTCTTCATATTCTTTTTCTTCTTCTTTTATCTATTCTTCTTACTTTTCTTTTTTTCTTCTTCTTTCTCTTATTCTTCTTTATCATCTTCTTTTTATTATTGTTATTCTTCTTCGTCTTTTTTCTTCCTCTTCTTCTTTTTCTTCATTTTGTTGTCTGCTTCCTCTTCTGGTTCCTCTTCTCCTTCTTCGCATTTATCTTCTTCTTCTTCCTCTTCTTCTTCTTCTTCCTTCTCGTTCTCTTCTTCTTCTTCCATTTCTTCATCTTCTTTGTCGCCTTCTTATTTCTTCTCTTTTTGTTCTTCCTCTTTTTCATCTTCTTCTTCCTCTTTTTCTTCTTTCATCTCTTCTTCTTTCTCTTTCAATTCTTTTTATCTTTTTTTCTTCTTCTTGTTTTTTCTTCTCTTCATCTTTCTCCTCCTCTTCTTCTTCGTCTTATTTTTCTGCTTCTTCTACTTCTTCATCTTCTTTTTCTCTTCCTCATCTTTCGTTTTCTCTTTCTCTTCTTCTTCTTCTTCTCCTTCGTTTTGTTCTTCCTCTTCTTCTTCTCCCACTTCTACATATTCCTCTTCCTCTTCCTCTTGCTCTTCCTCTTCTTCTTCTTCTTCTTCTTCTTCTTCTTCTTCTTCTTCCTCTTCCCCTTCTTCGTCTTCCTCATCTAATACCTTTTCTTATTTCGTCTTCTTTTTCTTTTTCCTCTCTTCTTATTTCTTCTTCTTTTTCTTTTTCTTCCTCTTCTTTTTCTTCTTCTTGTTCTCTTTTTCTTCTTCATCATTTTTTTCTTCTTATTATTAATCTTCTTATTTTTCTTCTTCGCCTTTTTTTCTTTCCCTTCTTCTTTTTCTTCTTTTTGTTCTTCTGCTTCCTCTTCTGGTTTCTCTTCTCTTTCTTCGCATTTATCTTCTTCTTTCTCTTCTTCTTTTTCTTCCTTTTTTTCATATTCCTCTTCCTTTTCCTCTTGCTCTTCCTTTTCTTCTTCCTCTTCTTCTTCTTCCTCCTCTTCCTCTTCTTTTTCTTCCTCATCTTAATTCTTTTCTTATTTTCCTTCATCTTCTTTTTCGTCGTTTTCATCTCCTTTTTCTTCTTCTTCGTCTTCTTTTATCTCTTCATCTTATTTTTCGTTTCTTCTTCTTTCTCTTCTTCTTCTTCCTCGTCTTCCTCTTTTTCTTCTTTCTCATCTTTTTTCACTTCTTCTTTCTCGTTTTCTTCTTTCTTTCTCTTCTTTTTATCTATTTTTCTTCTTCTTCTTCTTGCTGTTCTTCATCTTCTTCTTTGTCCCCTTATTCTTCTTTTTTCGCTTCCTCTTCTTCTCCTTCGTCTTCTTCTCCCTCTTCTACATTTTCCTCTTCCTCTTCTACTTTCTCTTCCTCTTCTTTTTCTCTTCTTCTTCTTCTTCCTCATCCTATTTCGTTCCTTATTTCTCTTCTTCTTTTTCTTCGTCTTCATCTTCTTTTTCTTCTTCTTCCTCCGCTTTCTCCCTTCCTTTTTTTCGTCTTCTTCTTCATCGTATTCTTTCTTTGCTTCTTCTTTCTTGCTCTTTCTCTTCTTTTTCATCTCTTTTGTTTCTTCTTCACCTTTTTTTTTCCTTTTTCTCCTTCTTCATAGTTTTTTTCGTCTCCTTCTTCTTCCTTTTCTTCATCTTCTTTTTGTCCTCTTCTTCTTCTTCTTTCTTCTCTTCCTTTTCTTCGTCTTCTTTTTCTTCTTCTTTTTCTTCTTCTTGTTCTCTCTCTTCTTCTTCGTCTTCGTCTTCTGCTTCTTCTTCTACCTCTTCTTCTTTCGCTTCTTATTTCTCTTCCTATTCATCTTCCATTTCTTTATCTTTTTCCTCCTATTCTCTTTATTCTTCTTTCTTTTCCTTTTCCTTTTCCTTTCCCGTATATCTTCTTCTACTTCATCATCTTTTTTCCTCTTCTTGTTCATCTTCTTCTTCGTTTTCTTCGTCTTCATATTCTTTTTCGTCTTCTTTTATCTATTCTTCTTAATTTTCTTTTTTTCTTCTTCTTTCTCTTATTCTTCTGTATCATCTTCTTCTTATTATTGTTATTCTTCTTCGTCTTTTTTCTTCCTCTTCTTCTTTTTCTTCATTTTGTTGTCTGCTTCCTCTTCTGGTTCCTCTTCTCCTTCTTCGCATTTATCTTCTTCTTCTTCCTCTTCTTCTTCTTCTTCCTTCTCGATCTCTTCTTCTTCTTCCATTTCTTCATCTTCTTTGTCGCCTTCTTATTTCTTCTCTTTTTGTTCTTCCTCTTTTTCTTCTTTCATCTCTTCATCTTTCTCTTTCAATTCTTTTTATCTTTTTTTCTTCTTCTTGTTTTTTCTTCTCTTCATCTTTCTCCTCCTCTTCTTCTTCCTCTTATTTTTCTGCTTCTTCTACTTCTTCATCTTCTTTTTCTCTTCCTTCTGTTCCTCTTCTTCTCCATCTTATTTCTTTTCTTATTTCTCTCCTTTTTTTTTCTTCGTCTTCATATTATTTTTCTTTTTATTCTTCTTCTTCCTTTTCTTTTTTCTACTTCTTTCTCTTTTTCTTCTTCATTATCTTCTTCTTATTATTATTATTATTCTTCTTCGTCATTTTTCTTCCTCTTTTTCTTTTTCTTTTTTTTGTTCTTCTGCTTTCTCCTCTGGTTCCTCTTCTTCTTCTTCGCATTTATCTTCTTCTTCTTCCTCTTATTCTTCTTTTTCCTTTTCTTTATATTCCTCTTCCTCTCCCTCTTTTTCTTCTTCCTCCTCTTCCTCTTCTTCTTCTTCTTCTTCTTCACCTTCTTTCTCTTCTTATATCTCCTCTTCTTTTTTTCTTTGTCTTCATCTTCTTTTTCTTCGTCTTCATCTTCTTTTTCTTCTTCTTTTTCTTCATCTTCATTTTCTTCTTCTCTCTCTTTCTCTTCTTTTTCATCTCCTTTGCTTCTTCTTCATCTCCTTTTTTCCTTTTTCTAAACTCTTCATATTATTTTCTTCTTCTGCTTCCATTTCTTTCTTTTTCTTTTTTCATCTCTTGTTCTTTCTTTTCTTTTTATCTTCATTTCTCCTTCTTGTTCTTTCTTCTCTTCATCTTTCTCCTCCTTTCGTCCTTAATCTTCTTTTTCTGCTTTTTCTTCTCTCGCTTCTTATTCCTCTACCTTTTCATCTTCCTTTTTCTTTTTCTTTTCCTTTTTCCTCTTATTCTCCTTATTCTTCTTCCTTTTCCTTTTCCCCTATATCATATTCTTCTTCTTCTTTTTTCTCTTCTTCTTCTTCATCTTTTTTTCTTCTTCTTCTTCCTTTAATACATCTTCTCCTCCGTCTTCTTCTTCTTCCTCTTTCTCCCTTCTTCTTTTTTCGGGAAAAGGAAAAGGAAGAAGAATCCTTAGAAGAAACGGAAGATGAAAAGGAAGAGGAATAAGAAGCGAGAGAAGAAGAGCAAGAAGGAGAAGCAGAAGAAGAAGACGAAGAAGAATAATAAGAAGAAGAGATAGAAGAAGAAGAAGAAAAAGAAGAAGAAGATAAATACGAACAAGGCGAAGAGGAAGCAGAAGAACAAAAAGAAGAAAAAGAAGGAGAGGAAGAAAAAAAGATGAAGAAAAAAAATAAGAAGGAGAATAATAATAAGAAGACAATGATGATGAAGAAGAAAAAGAGAAAGAAGAAGAAAAAAGAAAAAGAAAAAGAAGAGATAAAAGAAGAAGAGAAATAGGAAAAGAAATAAGATGAGGAAGGAGAAGAAGAGAAAAAGGAGGAAGAAGAAGAAGGGAAAGAAGAAACGAAACACTTCTTGGGCCTCATTTCCTAATTCGAATTATCTTATTCCAACAATTGATCATTATTTTTTTGATGAATTGTTTAATCTTTCTATGTATCAGATGAACTCAATTTCTAATCATTTAAATCGTTCTCTTGATCTTGTTTTTACTAATGATGACGCCAGCATTAATGTTTTAAGATCATCCCCCTTTTGTATACCTGAGGATTTATATCATCCAACATTAGAGGTTTTAATACCTATTTACTGTCCACCAATTCTTACGCCCTCGTCATCTAAAAAGCGGCGTTGTTTTAATAAATGTAATTTTGTTTTGCTTAATGATCTCATTAATGCAACAGATTGGGCTCCTTTATATGAGGCAGTTGATGTAAACTTAGCAGTTTCAACATTCTACAATACTTTAAATGCTATTCTAGACAAGTGCGTTCCTAAGTGTCTTCCCAAATCTCTTTCTAATAAACCTCCCTGGTTCACTTCGACTCTTTCAACTCTAAAAAATTTTAAATCTAAATGTTTTAAAAAGTTCAAAAAGTCGGGTTCGATCGTTGATTGGTCTAAATACTCCTTAGCTAAGGCCAATTTCAATATTTTAAACTCTCGTTGTTATGAGAATTACCTTATACGCTGTAAAAGGCAGTTTGCTCGTGATCCCAAAAGATTTTATTCATTTGTAAATTTGAAGCGTAAATCTTCTGGGTTTCCATCCTCGTTTTTCCTAGGTTGTGACAGTACTTGCAATGATCAAGATACCTCAGATCTATTTGCAAAGTTCTTCCAATCCACTTATTCAACTGCCATTTCTGAAACCAATTCTTTTCCAATTTTAAATTCTGAAATTAATGGAAATGCTATTATGGTTTCTAATATTTCTCCTGTCTCTCTTTTATCCGCTATGCGTACGTTGAAATCGTCGTTCTCTCCGGGGGCGGATGGTATTCCTAGTTGTGTGATTAAAGAATGCAGTGCTTCTTTGTGGTCACCTTTATTAAAACTGTTTAATTTGTCTCTTGATACCTCGGTATTTCCTTCAATTTGGAAAGAATCATTTATTATTCCTCTGTATAAAAAAGGAGGAAGATCTGATATTTCAAATTACAGAGGCATTGCCAAGCTTTCTGCTATTCCGAAGTTATTTGAAAAAATTATAACTTCTAATTTACAGCACTTTTGTAAATCCATTATTTCACCATCGCAGCATGGTTTTGTTCAGAATCGATCAACCTCGACGAACTTATTAGAATTTTCATCCCTAGTCAATGAAAGCTTTTTAAAGAAAATGCAAACAGATGTTATATACACTGATTTCAGTAAGGCATTTGACTCTGTTCAGCATGACATCTTGCTTCAAAAGCTTGACCATTTGGGATTTTCTCCTAAACTTCTATTTTGGATTGCTTCCTATTTAAAGGGTAGAACCCAAAGAGTTATGTTGAGAACATCTATTTCGAAGGTCATATTTGTCTCTTCGGGTGTTCCTCAGGGTAGTCACTTGGGCCCTCTACTTTTCTCCCTATTTATAAATGACCTTCCCAGCTGTATTTCTTACTCTAGGATATTTATGTATGCAGATGATGTAAAACTCTGTCTCTCATACAAGAACTCAATAGATCATCTACGCCTACAGGATGATCTAATATCCTTTCAAAATTGGTGTAAAGCTAATCAGTTGCATCTAAATTGTTCTAAGTGTATGACAATGACTTTCTGTCGTACCACTCCATTTTTTGCTGATTACACAATCAACAATGTGTCCTTGCAACGTATTTCTACAATCAAAGATCTCGGTGTGCTCTTTGACTGTAAACTTAGATTCAATACCCATATTCTAACCATCGTTAATGAAGCCAAAAGTGTACTTGGTTTTATTAAACGATGGTCTAAAGAGTTTAATGATCCGTTTGTCACTAAACTTCTTTTTGTCTCGCTGGTACGTCCTATTTTAGAATATTGTTCTATTATATGGTCGCCACAGCAGAAATTGTATCAGGACCGTATTGAATCGGTTCAGAAGCAATTTCTTCTTTTTGCCTTGCGCAATCTAAACTGGGATGGTAACCTTCGTCTACCGTCTTATCGTAGTAGGCTTCTTCTTTTGAATCTTCCATCGTTAATCAATCGTAGAATAGTCTTGGGTATTACTTTTCTACATAAGTTGATTAACGGTAGTATTGATTCGCCTTCTCTTCTATTTCAAGTCAACTTCCTAGTTCCTTCCCGTGCTTCTCGTCACTTCTGTCCTCTTTATTTACCTATATGTAACTGTAACTATTCCTTATACAGTGCGTTTCGTGTTCTATGTACTAAGTACAATACTTATTTTCATGTATTTAGTTCTGAACTCTCTCTTTCCTTAATAAAATCTTCTCTTTTAGCATATTTCAGAGAAATCACACACACACCACAGTTGTGAGAATGCACCTATGCAATTCTCCTTACTTGTGTAGTGATTTCTCTTATCGTATTTTACTTTTTAAGATTTTTATTTTTTCTTATATTTTTATAACCTTTTTTTAACTTCTTCTATCTTGCTTAGTTTCAATGATATCACTAACCATATCTGGCTGTGATTTGGGGCATAGCTCGTCGGACCGGCAAATAAAACACCCCCATCGGGTTGGTGATATCATTGCTATATATTGTTAGTATTAGGCTTTTTCTTTTCCCTGTTTCTGTTTATAATTTTAATTTTGTAATTTTATAATTTGACTCACGAATGTTGTCAATTTCTTTATATAAATAAATAAATAAATAAAAATAAAATAAGGAAGAGAAAAAGCAGATAAAAAAGAAGAAGAAGCTGAAAAAAACGGGGGAGAAAGATGAGGAGTAGAAATAATAATAAGAAGAAACAACATAAAAAAAGAGAAAGAGAAGGAACAAGAGATGAAAGAAGAAAAAGAGAAAGAAGAAAAGAAAGAAGATGAGAAAGAAGAAAAAGAGAAAGAGAAGGAAGAAGAAGAAAAGAAAGAAGAAAGGAAAAAAAAGAAAGAAGAAGAGGAATAAAAATATGAAGGAGAGGAAGAGCAAAAAGAGAAGAAATAAGAAGAAGAAGAAGAAGAGGACAAAGAAGAAGATGAAGAAGAGGAAGAAGAAGGAAAAGAAGCGAAAGAGAAGGAAGAAGATGCAAAAGAAGGTGAAGAATAGAAAGTTGAAGAAGAAGAAGAAGAGGAAGAGAAGAACGAAGAAGAAGAAGAAAAGGGCAAAGAAGAAGATGAAGAAATGGAAGAAGAAGAGAACGAGAAGGGAAAAGAACGCAAAGAAAGTTAAGAAAAAAAAAGACAAAGAATAAGAAGAAGAAGACGCGGAAGAGGAAAAGAAGAAGAAGAAGAAGAAGAAACAAAATATGAAAAAGGAGAAAATGAAAAACAGGTGAAGAAGAAGCAAAAGAGATAAAAGAGAAGAGAAAGGGCAAGAAAGAAGAAGAGAAAGAAGGAGAGGAATCATCTTCTTTCTCTTCTTATTTCTCCTTCTTCTTCTCGTTCCCTTCTTCTTCTTCTTCTTGTTCTTCAGTTTCTTCATCTTCTTCTTTGTCCTCTGCTTCTTTTTCTTCTTTCTTCTCTTCCTCTTCTTCTTCTTCTTCATCAACTTTCTCTTTTTCACTTTCTATTGCATCTTCTTCCTTTTCCCTCGCTTTTTCTTCTTCTTCTTTTCCTTTTTTATATTCTTTTTCTTCTTCCTTTTCTTCATGTTCCTCTTTGTCATATTCTTCTTCTTATTTCTTCTCTTTTTGTTCTTCCTCTTCTTCATATTTTGATTTCCCTTCTTCTTTCTCTTTTTCTATCTCTTCTACTTCATCCTCTTCTTTTTCTTCTTCTTTCTCATCTTCTTTCTCTTTTTCACTCTCATTTTCTTCATTCATCTTTTGTTTTTTTCTCTTTCTCTTCTTTTTATCTTTTTTTCTTTTTCTTCTTCTGTCTTCTCTTCATCTTTGTCCAACTCTTCTTCTTCTACGTATTCCTCTTCTTCTTCCTCTTGTTCTTCCTCTTCTTTTTCTCTTCTTCTTCTTCTTCCTTTTCATCATATTCCTCTTTTTTATCTTATTTTTTTTTCGTCTTCATCTTCTTTTTCTTCTTATTTTTCTCTCTCTTCTCTTCCTTTTGTTCTTCGTCTTCTTCTTGTCCTTCTTATTCTTCTTCTTTCGCTTCTTATTCCTTTTCCTTTTCATCTTCCGTTTCGATATCTTTTTCCTCTTATTCTCCTTACTCTTCTTCCTTTTTTCTCTTCTTCTTTTTCATCTTCTTTTTTTTCTTCTTCTTCTTCCTTTAATTCATCTTTTCCTTGCTCTTCCTCTTCCTCTTGCTCTTCCTCTTCTTCTTCTTCCTCATCTTATTTCTTTTCTTATTTCTCTTTTTCTTCTTTTACTTCGTCTTCATCTTCTTCGTTTTCATCTATTCTTCTTCTTCTTCTTCTTTTATTCCTTTTTCTTCAGTTTTTTTCTTCTTCTTTCTCTTTTTCTTCTTCTTCTTCTTCCTTTTCATCATATTCCTCTTACTTTTCCACTTCTTCTTCTTCTTTTTCTTCTTCTTCTTCTTCTTCCCACTCTTCCTCTTCCTCTTCTTCATCTTCTCTTTCTTCTTCTACTTCTTCGTTTAATTCATCTTCTCCTTCGTCATGTTCTTCTTCCATTTCTTCATCTTCTTCTTTTCCTCTTCTTCCTTTTATTTTTTTTTTGTTCTTCTTCTTCTTTATCTTTTTATTCCTCCTCCTCTTCCTCTATTTCTTTTTCTTCTTCTTCTTCTTCTTATTTCTTCTCCTTATGTTCTTCCTCTTCTTTATCTTCCTTTTGTTTTTCTTCTTTCTATTCTTCTTTCTCTTCTTCTCCTTCCTGCTCTTCCTCTTCTTCTTTTTTTTCATCTTATTTCTCTTCTTCTTCTGTCATCTCTTGTTCTTTCTTCTTTTCATCTTTCTCCTCCTTCATCTTCATCTTCTTTTTCTTCTTTTTTTCTTCGTCTTCGTCTTCTTTTGCTTTTTCTCTCTCTTCTGCTTCCTATTCTTCTTCGTCTTCTTCTTTTGCTTCTCCTTCTTCCTCTTCTTTCTTCAGTTTCTTATTCCTCTTCCTTTTCATCTTCCGTTTCTTCATCTGTTTCCTCTTATTTCCCTCTTTCTTCTTCCTTTTCCCTTTCATTTTCCCCTGTATCCTCTTCTCTTCTTCTTTTTCATCTTCTTTTTCTTCGTATTCTACTTCTTTTGATTTATCATCTCTTTGTCTTCTTCTTCTTTTTGTTCTTTCTCTTTCTCCCTTCCTCTGTTTCGTCTTCTTCTTCTTTCTCTTCTTCTTTCTCTTCATTTTCTTTCTTGCTCTTTCTCTTGCTATTTCTCTCCTTTTTCATCTCTTTTGCTTCCTCTTCATCTTTTTTTCCTTTTTTTCCTTCTTCATATTTTTTATATATATGGATCTCAGAACCCATAATAGATTCGTGTATATCACGCGCAGGTCGAGTTTGTTTTAGAAATTCCAAACTCTTCTCGTTCTTTTTTTACCGATTAAAAACGAAATCGATTTTCAGTTTTAAAATTATATCTTCTATATCTTGATAGTTAGAGACTCCAAATCTTGTATTTAGCTTAATGGGACTTTTATACAATTTAGATTTTTGTTAAATTTTGGATGTCACGCCCCCTTCGCCCAAATTTTCAAATCACTTATTTCAAATACTACAAACTTGTGCTTTTGCACATACAGGCATATGAATGATATAATTACGCTGCGAAAGTTTGATTAAGAAAATCGATCTACAAAAAAAGTTATTAAACATTTAGTTTCCCATAACACGCACATATTGGCGCAGCGCAGTCGCTGAGTAAACTGCGCAGTTAGCAGAGCGTATGCGTGTGCGTGTGTATGTGCGTTGCTTGCAATATACATGTACATATATATGTATGTATATATTTACATATATATAAAATAAGAGTAACATTGATATAACTTAAATAAAGTCAATATAATATACATATGTACATATGAATAGATGAAATGCATTATGTTATTAAACGAAACGTTTACCAAACGTTTACGTATACACGCGCGTGGCAACAGCAGCAGAAGCATCTAGAAAATTCTAAGAATTCATAACAACAACAACAAAGACAAATTGGGGATGAATTTTAAGCAGAAGTTCTGCAGCTCAGTAGCAGTAGCTCAGTAGCTTAATAACTTTACTTAGGAATTCGCTATCTCATTCTTATGTACTGCAACGGCTGTGTTGGTAGAAGCGATGATCGCCGACATGAAGACTCGGGTTCGATTCTCTAAGCTGACGTCAAAACTTTTTTAGTGCTTAATCTTTCTTTTTTTATTTTTTAATTTAATTTAAAATTGTATACAAACTTTGAAGTGCATTTAAAGCCGCTGATAGGCGGGGTTCTGGGTATTTCCTAGTCGGGCACCTCCGACTAGAGTTTCCTTACTTGTTCTTCTTCCTCCTGTTCATCTTCTTCTCCACCTTATTTCTTTTCTTATTTCTCTTCTTCTTTTTCTTCGTCTTCTTCTTCTTTTTCTTCGTTTTCATCTTCTTTTTCTTCTTGTTTTTCTTCGTCTTCTTTTTCTTCTTCTTCTTCTTTGTCTTCTTCTTTCTCTTATTATTTCTCTTTTTCTTCTTTCATCTCTTGTTCTTTCTTTTTCTCTTCTTCCTCATCTTTTTTTTTCTTTTTTCTTTCTTTCTTCTCTTCGTCTTTCTCCTCCTTTTTTCATTTCGTTTTTCTGCTTCTTCTACTTCTTCATCTTTTATTTCTCTTGCTCATCTTTCGTTTCTTCTTTCTCTTCTTCTTCTTCGTATTTTTGTTCTTCCTCTTCTTCTCCCTCTTTTACATATTCCTCTTCCTCTTCCTCTTGCTTTTCCTCTTCTTCTTCTTCTTCTTCCTCCTCTACCTCTTCTTCTTCCTCATCTTATTTCTTTTCTTATTTCTCTTCTTCTTCTTTTTTTTCGTTTTCATCTTCTTTTTCTTCCTCTTCGACTTCCATTCTTTCTTCTTCATCTCCTTCTTTTATCACTTCCTCTTCTTTTTCTTTTTTCTTCTTCTTTTTCTTTTTGTTCTTCATCATCCTTTTCTTCTTATTATTAATTTTCTTATTTTTCTTCTTCGTCTTTTTTATGCCTCTTCTTCTTTTTCTTTTTTTGTTCTTCTGCTTTCTCTTCTGGTTCCGCTTCTCCTTCTTCGCATTTATCTTCTTCTTTTGTCTCTTCTCCTTCTTCTTCCTGTTCTTCATATTCCTCTTCCTCTTCCTTTTCCTATTCCTTTTTCTCTTCTTTTTCTTACTCATCTTCTTCGTCTTCATCTTCCTTTTCCTTTTCTTCGTCTTCATCATCTTCTTCTTTTTCGCCGTCTTCGTCTTCTTTTCCTTCTTCTTCCTTTCTCTCTTCTTCTTCCTCTTCTTCTTCGTCTTCTTCTTCTGCTTCTCCTATTTTCTTTCGCTTCTTATTCCTCTTCCTTTTCATCTTCCGTTTCTTCATCTTTTTCCTCTTATTTTTCTTCCTTTTCCTTTTCCCCTATATCCCTTTCTTCTTCATCTTCTTTTTTCTCTTCTTTCTCTGCATATTCTTTTTCTTCTTCTTTTAATGCATCTTCTCCTTCATCATCTTCTTCTTCTACTACTTCTTGTTCTTCCTCTGTCTCCATTCCTTTTCTTCGTATTCTTCGTCTTCTTTCGTTCTCTTCTTCGTTCTCTTCTTCGTTCTCTTCTTCTTCTTTCTTGCTCTTTTTCTAGTTTTTTCTTTTTTTTTCATTTCTTTTGCTTCTTCTTCGTCTTCTTTTTTTCCTTTTTCTCCTTCACATTTTCTTCTTTTTCTTTTTCTTGTCCTCTTCTTCTTCTTCTTCTTCTTTCCTCTCTTCCTCTTCTTCTTCTTCTACTTTCTCTTCTTTTTCTTCTTTTTTCTCTTTATCTTCCTTCTTGCCTTTTCTCTTCTTTTTCATCTCTTTTCCTTATTCTTCATCTTCTTTTTTCCTTTTTCTACTTCCTCATATTTTTTTTTCTTTTTTCCTTTTCTTCATCTTCTTCTTTGTGCTCTTCTTCTTCTTTTTTCTTCTCTTCCTCTTCTTCTTCCTCTTTCTCAACTTTCTCATTTTCACTTTTTTTGCATCTTCTTCCTTCTATTTCGATTCTTTTTCTTCTCCTTCTACATATTCTTTTTCTTTTTCTTCCTTTTCTTCATCTTCTTGTTTGTCCTCTTCTTCTTCTTCTTGTTTCTTCTCTTTTTGTTCCTCCTCTTCTTCATCTTTTTATTCCTCTTCTTCTTTCCTTTTTCTTTCTCTTCTTCTTTTTCTTCCTCCTCTTCCTCTTCTGTTTCTTTCTCATCTTCTTTCTCTTTTTCTTCTTTAATCTCTTGTTCTTTCTCTTCTTTTTGTCTTTATTTCTTCTTGTTCTTTCTTCTCTTCACCTTTCTTCTCCTTTTTTCTTCATCTGCTTTTTCTTCTTCTACTTCTTCATCTTCTATTTCTCTTCCTCATCTTTTATTTCTTCTTTCTCGTCTTCTTCTTCGTCTACTTTTTGTTCTTCCTCTTCTTCTTCTTCTCCCTCTTCTACATATTCCTCTTCCTCTTCCTCTTGGTCTTCCTCTTATTCTTCTTCTCCTTGCTCCCTTCGTCTTCTTCTTCCTTATCTTATTTCTTTTCTTATTTCTCTTCTGCTTCTTTTTCTTCGTCTTCATCTTCTTTTCGTCCTCTCATCTTCCTTTTCTTCTTCTTCTTCTTCTTCTTCTTCTTCCTTTATCACTTCTTCTATTTCTTTTTTTCTTCTTCGCCTTTTTTTTTCCTCCTCTACTTTTTCTTCTTTTTATTCTTTTGCTTCCTCTTCTGGTTCCTCTTCTCCTTCTTCGCATTTATCTTCTTCTTCTTCCTCCTTTTCTTCCTATTCCTCTTCCTTTTCCTCTCCCTCTTCCTCTTCTTTTTCTTACTCATCTTCTTCGTCTTCATCTTCTTTTTCTTCTTCTTTTTCTTCGTCTTCATCTTCTTTTTCTGCGTCTTCGTCTTCTCTCTCTTCTTCTTCTTCTTATTCTTCGTCTTCTTCTTCTGCATCTCCTTCTTCCTCTTCTTCTTTCGCTTCTTATTCCTCTTCCTTTTCATCTTCCATTTCTTCATCTTTTTCCTCGTATTCTCCTTATTCTTCTTCTTTTTCCTTTTCCTTATTCCCTATGTCCTCTTCTTCTTCTTCATATTCTTATTCTTCTTCTTCCTTTTCTTCATCTTCTTCTTTGTCGTCTTCTTCTTTTTATTTCTTCTCTTTTTGTTCTTCTCCTTCTTCATCTCTTTATTCCACTTCTTCTTTTCTTTCTTCTTTTCCTCTTCTTCTTCTTTCTCTTCTCTTTCTTCACTTTCTTTTCGTTCTTTCGTCTTTCACGTTCTCTTCTTTTTCTTCCATTTCATCATCTTCTTTGTCCTATTCTTATTTCTTCTCTTTTTGTTCTTCCTCTTTCTCCTTTTCTCCTTTCATCTCTTGTTCTTTCTCTTCTTTCATCTCTTGTTCTTTCTCTTTCTCTTCTTTTTGTCTTTTTTTTATTCTTGTTCTCTCTTCTCTTCACCTCTTTTCTTCTTTCTCCTTTCTTCTCCTTTTTTCTTCAACTGCTTTTTCTTCTTCTACTTCTTCATCTTCTTTTTCTCTTTCTCATCTTCCTGTTTTTCTTTTCTTCTTCTTCTTTCTCTTCTTCTTTCTTTTCTTCTTTCTCTTTTTCGTCTTTCATCTCTTGTTCTTTCTCTTTCTATTCTTTCACATCTTATTTGCTTTTTCTTCTTCTTTCTTCTCTTCATGTTGCTCCTCCTTTTTTTCTTCATCTTCTTTTCTGCTTCTTCTACTTTTTCATCTTCTATTTCTCTTCCGCATCTTTCGTTTCTTATTTCTCGTCATCTTCTTCGTCTTCTTTTTGTTCTTCCTCTTCTTCTTCTTCTTCTTCTTCCTCTTCTTCTTCTTTTGTCACTTCTTTTTCTATTTTCTTCTACTTTCTCTTTTTCTTCTTCATCATCTTCTTCTTCTTATTATTATTTTTCTTACTTTCCTCATCGTCTTTTTTTCTTCCTCTTCTTCTTTTTGTTCTTCTGCTTCCTCTTCTGGTTCATCTTCTTCTTATTCGCATTTATCTTCTTCTTCTTTCTCTTCTCCTTCCTCTTCCTTCTTCTCTTCCTCTTCTCTCTCTTATTCTTTTTTTTCTTCTTCGTCTTCTTCTTCGTCTTCTTCTTCTGCTTCTCCTTCTTCCATTTCTTCTTTCGCTTCTTATTCCTCTTCCCTTTCATCTTCCATTTCTTCATCTTTTTCCTCTTATTCTTCTTCCTTTTCCTCTTCCCTTCATCTTCTTTTTTCTCTTCTTCCTTTTCTTCTTCCTTCAATTCATCTTCTCCTTCGTCTTCTTCTTCTTCTTCTTCTTATTGTTCTTCCTCTTTCTCCCTTCCTTTTTTTCGTCTTCTTCTTTTTCGTCTTCTTTCTCTTCTTCTTTCTCTTCATCTTTTTCTTCTTCTTCTTTCTTGCAATTTCCCTTGCTCTTTCTCTTCTTTTTCTTCGCTTTTGCTTCTACATCTTTTTTTATTTCTCTTTCTCCTTCTTCATATTTTTTTCTTCTTCTTCCTCATTTTCTTCATCTACTTTTTTGTACTCTTCTTCTTATTCTTCTTCTTTCTCCTCTTTTTCTTTACTTTCTTCTCGTTCTCTTCTTCTTCTTATTCTGTTGCTTCATCTATTTCTTCATCTTCTTTTTTGTCCTCTTCTTCTTCTTCTTTCTTCTCTTCTTCTTCTTATTTTTCTTCAACTTTCACGTTCTTTTGCAACTTCTTCCTTCTCTTTCGCTTCTTCTTCTTCTTCTCGTCTTGTTTTATCTCTCCTTCTTCTTCCTTTTCATTTTTCTTCTTCTTTCTTTTTTTCTTTTTCATCATCTGCTTCTTCTTATTATTATTCTTCTTATTTGTCTTTTTCTTCTTTTTTCCCTCTTCTTTTTCTTCTTTTTGTTCTTTTGCTTCCTCTTCTGGTTCCTCTTCTACTTCTTCGCATTTGTCTTCTTCTTCTTCCTCATATTCTTTCTCTTCTTATTACTCCTTTTCTTTTTTTTCCTCATCTCATCTTTTTTCTTCGTCTGTATCTTCTCTTTCTTCTACTTTTTCTTCGTCTTCGTCTTCTTTTTCTTCTTCTTCTTCTCTCTCTTCTTCTTCCTGTTCTTCTTCATCTTCTTCTTCTGCTTCTCATTCTTCCTCTTCTTCTTTGACTTCTTATTCCTCTTCCTTTTCAGCATCCGTTTCTTCATTTTTTCCTCTTATAGTCCTCATTCTTCTTCCTTTTCCTTTTCCCCTATATACCCTTCTTCTTCTTCTTCTTCTTTGTCTTCTTCTTCTTCCTCATCTTTTTATCATCTTCTTCTTCTTTCTTCTCTTCACCTTTCTCCACCTTTTTTCTTCAACTCCTTCATCTTTTATTTCTCTTCCTCGTCGTTCGTTTCTTATTTCTCTTCTTCGTCTTCTTTTTGTTCTTCCTCTTCTACTTCTTCTACATATTCCTCTTCCTCTTCCTCTTTCTCTTGCTCTTCCTCTTCTTCTTCTTCCTCCTCTTTCTCCTCTTCTTCTTCCTCATCTTATTTCTCTTCTTCTTCTTTTTCTTACTCATCATCTTCGGCTCATCTTCTTTTTCTTCGTCTTCATCTTCTTCTTCTTCTTCTTGTGCTCTCTCTTCTTCTTCCTCTCCTTCTTCCTCTTCTTCTTTTGCTTCTTATTCCTCTTCCTTTTCATCTTCCGTTTCTTTATCTTTTTCCACTTATTCTCCTTTCCTATTCCTTTTCCTTTTCCCCTATATCCGCTTCTTCTTCATCTTCTTTTTTTACTTCTTCTTCTTCCTTTAATTCATCTTCTCCTTCGTCTTCTTCTTCTTCTTCTTCTTTCTCTTCTTTTACTCCCTTTCTTTTCGTTCTTCTTCCTTCTCGTTCTGTTTTTCTTTTTCTATTTCTTTATATTCTTCTTTGTCCTCATCTTCTTCTTCTTTCTTCACTTCCTCATCTTCTTCTTCTTCAACTTTCTCATCTTCACTTTCTTTTTCATCTTCTTCCTTCCCTTTCGCTTCTTCTTCTTCTTCTTCCTTCTTCATATTCTTTTTCTTCTTCTTCCTTTTCTTCATCTTCTTCTTTGTCCTCTTCTTCTTCTTCTTACTTCTTTTTTCTTCTCTTCCTCTTCTTGTTCTTCTTCTTCCTTCTCTTCTCTTCTTCTTTTCCTCTTCTTCAACTTTCTCATTTTCCTCTTCTTTTCATCTTCTTCCTTCTCTTTCTCTTCTTCTTCTTCTTCTAGTTTCTCATTTTCACTTTCTTTTGCATATTCTTCTTCTTCTTCTTCTTCTTCATATTCTTTTTCTTCTTCTTCCTTTTCTTCATCTTCTTCTTTGTTCTCTTCTTCTTCTTCTTATTTCTCCTCTTCCTCTTCTTCTTTCTTATCTTATTTCTTTTCTTATTTCTCTTCCTCTTTTTCTTTGTCTTCATATTTTAGTCTTAGTCTTCATCTTCTTTTTCTTCTTCTTGTTTTATCTCTTCTTCTCAATTTTCTTTTTTCTTCTTCTTTCTCATTTTCTTCTTCGTCATCTGCTTCTTCTTCTTATTATTCTTTTTATTGTTCTTCGTCTTTTTTTTCCTCTTCTTCTTTTTCTTCTTTTTGTTCTTTTGCTTCCTCTCCTGGTTCCTCGTCTCCTTCTTCGCATTTGTCTTCTTCCTCTTCTTCTTCCTAATGTTTTTTCTCATCTTATTATTATATATATTATAGGAGACTCTACTTTTTTTTCTTCGTCTTCATCTTCTTTTTCTTCGTCTTTATCTTATTTTCTTCTTCTTTTTCTTCGTCTTCGTCTTTTTTTCTTCTTCTGCTTCTCTCTCTTCTTCTTCCTTTTCTTCTTTAACTTCTTCTTTTGCTTCTCCTTCTTCCTCTTTTTCTTTCACTTCTTATTCCTTTTCATCTTTCGTTTCTTCATCCTTTTCCTCTTATACTACTTATTCTTCTTCCTTTTTATTTTCCTTTTCCCTTTCCCCTATATAATCTTCTTCTTCATTTTTCTCTTCTTCTTCTTCATCTTCTTTTTCTTCTTCTTCTTCTTTCTTTAATTCATCTTCTCCTTCGTCTTCTTCTTCTTCCCCTTTCTTCCTTCCCCTTTTCGTCTTCTTATTCTTCTTCTTCTTCTCTTCTTCTTCTGTCTTGTTCTTTCTCTTGCTCTTTCTTTTCTCTCATCTCTTTTGTGTTTTCTTCATTTTTTTTCCTTTTTTTCCTTCTTCATATTTTGTTTCTTCTTCTTCTTTTGCTTCGTCTTCTTCTTCTTTTTTTCTCTTCTTCTTCATCCTTTTTTTCTGCTTCTGCTACTTCTTCATCTTCTTTTTCTCTTCCTCATCTTCTTATTCTTCTTCTTTTTTGTCTTCTTTCTCTTATTCTTTCTCTTTTTCTTCTTTCATCTCTTGTTCTTTCTTTTTCTCTTCTTCCTCATCTTTTTCTTCTTCTTTCTTTCTTTCTTCTCTTCATCTTTCTCCTCCTTTTTTCATTTTGTTTTTCTGCTTCTTCTACTTCTTCATCTTTTATTTCTCTTGCCCATCTTTCGTTTCTTCTTTCTCTTCTTCTTCTTCGTATTTTTGTTCTTCCTCTTCTTCTCCCTCTTCCTCTTCCTTTTGCTTTTCCTCTTCTTCTTCCTCCTCTACCTCTTCTTCTTCCTCATCTTATTTCTTTTCTTATTTCTCTTCTTCTTCTTTTTTTTCGTTTTCATCTTCTTTTATCACTTTTTTTTTCCTTTTTTCTTTTTTTTTTCTTTTTGTTCTTCATCATCGTTTTCTTCTTATTATTAATTTTTTTATTTTTCTTCTTCGTCTTTTTTCTGCCTCTTCTTATTTTTCTCTTTTTTTTTGTTCTTCTGCTTTCTCTTCTGGTTCCTCTTCTCCTTCTTCGCAATTATCTTCTTCTTCTGTCTCTTCTCCTTCTTCTTCCTTTTCTTCATATTCCTCTTCCTTTTCCTCTTCTTTTTCTTACTCATCTTCGTTGTCTTCATCTTCTTTTTCTTCGTCTTTATCTTCTTCTTCTTTTTCTTCTTCTTTTAATTAATCTTCTCCGTCGTCTTCTTCTTTTTCCTCATTTTCTTTTCGTTCTTCGTCCTTCTCGTTTTCTTCTTTTACTTCCTTTTCTTCATCTTCTTCTTTGTCCTCTTCTTCTTCTTCTTGTTTCTTCCCTTTTTGTTCCTCCTCTTCTTTATCTTTTTATTCCTCTTCTTCTTTTCTTTTTCTTTCTCTACTTCTTTTTCTTCCTCCTCTTCCTCTTCTGTTTATTTCTCATCTTCTTTCTCTTTTTCTTCTTTAATCTCTTGTTCTTTCTATTCTTTTAACCTTTTTTATTTCTTCTTGTTCTTTCTTCTCTTCACCTTTCTCCTTCTTTTTTGGTTTCTTCTACTTCTTTATCTTCTTTTTCTCTTACTCATCTTCCTTTTTTTCTTTTCTTTTTCTTCTTTCTCTTCTTCTTTCTCTTATCCTTTCTCTTTTTCTTCTTTCATCTCTTGTTTTTTCTCTTTCTATTCTTTCTCATCTTTTTTTCTTCTTCTTCTTCTTTCTTCTCTTCACCTTTCTTCTCTTCACCTTTCTTCTCCTTTTTTCTTCATCTGCTTTTTCTTCTTCTACTTCTTCATCTTCTATTTCTCTTCCTCATCATTTGTTTCTTCTTTCTCGTCTTCTTCTTCGTCTACTTTTTTTCTTCCTCGTCTTCTTCTTCTCCCTCTTCTACATATTCCTCTTCCTCTTGCTCTTCCTCTTGCTCTTCCTCTTGCTCTTCCTCTTATTCTTCTTCTCCTTTGCTCCCCTTCGTCTTCTTCTTCCTTATCTTATTTCTTTTCTTATTTCTCTTCTGCTTCTTTTTCTTTGTCTTCATCTTCTTTTTCTTCCTCTCATCTTCCTTTTCTTCTTCTTCCTTTATCACTATTTCTTTTTTTCCTCTTCGTCTTTTTTTTTCCTCCTCTACTTTTTCTTCTTTTTGTTCTTCTGCTTACTCTTCTGGTTCCTCTTCTCCTTCTTCGCATTTATCTTCTTCTTCTTCTGCCTTTTCTTCATATTCCTGTTTCTTTTCCTCTTCCTCTTCTTTTTCTTACTCATATTCTTCTTCTTCATCTTTATTTTTCTCTTCTTCTTCTTCATCTTCCTTTTCATCTTCTTCTTCTTCTTCTTCCTTTAATTCTTCATCTTCTCCTTCGTCTTCTTCTTCTTCTTTTTCTTCCTCTTTCTCCATTCCATTCTTTTTTTTCGTCTTCTTCGTCTTCTTTCCCTTCTTAGTTTTTTTCTTTTTCTTTCTTGCTCTTTCTCTTGCTCTTTCTCTTCTATTTCATCTCTTTTGCTTGTTCTTCGTCTTCCTTTTTTCCTTTTTCTCCTTCTTCACATATTTTTTCTTCTTCTTCTTTCTTTTCTGCTTCTTCTTCTTTGTCCTATTCTTCTTCTTCTTTCTCTTCTTTTTCTTCACTTTCTTTTCGTTCTTCTTCGTACTCGTTCTCTTCTTCTTCTTCCTTTTCTTCATCTTCTTCTTTGTCCTCTTCTTCTTCTTTTTATTTCTACTCTTTTTGCTCTTCCTCTTTCTCTTTTTCTCCTTTCATCTCTTCTTCTTTGTCTTTTTCTTCTTTTATCTCTTGTTGTTTTTCTTTTTATTCTTTCTCATCTTTTTTTCTTCTTCTTCTTCTTTTCTCTCTTCATCTTTCTCCTTCTTTTTTCTTCATCTTCTTTTTCTGCTTCTTCTACTTCTTCATCTTCTTTTTCTCTTCCTCATCTTTCGTTTCTTCTTTCTCTTCTCCTTCTTCGTCTTCTTCTTCTTCTTTCCCTTCTTCTTTCCCTTCTTCTTCTTTCTTGCTCTTTTTCTTGCTCTTTAACTTCCTTTTCATCTCTTTTGCTTCTTCTTCATCTTCTTTTTTTCTTTTTCTCCTTCTTTATATTTTTTTCTTCTTCTTCTTCCTTTTCTTCATATTCTTCTTTGTCCTCTTCCTCTTCTTCTTCCTTCTTCTCTTCCTCTTCTTCTTCTTCTTTTTCTTTCTCTTCTTCTTTTTCTTCTTCTCTTTCATCCTCTTCATCTTCTTCTTTTTCATCTTCTTTCTCTTCTTCTTTCCCTTTTTCTTCTTTCATCTCTTTTCTTTTTTTCTTCTTCTTTTTCGTTCTTCCCTTCATCTTTCGCTTCCTTTTTTCTTTCATCTTCTTCTTCTGCTTCTTCTACTTCGTCACCTTCTTTTCCTCTTCCTCATCTTCCTTTTCTTCTTCTTCTTTTCTTCTTTTTCTTTGTCTCCTCCTTCTTCTTTCTCTTATCCTTTCTGTTTTTCTGCTTTCATCTCTTGTTCTTCCTCTTTCTCTTCTTTCTCATCTTTTTTCTTCTTCTTCTTCCTTCTT
>JAWNOX010000025.1:0-35007 GCA_035045555.1 Drosophila fulvimacula | reverse complement strand
TATACTGATACAATATTTCTTCTCCAGCTTTTAGTTCCTCATCAAGCTGTTTTGAAAATTTGCTCAGATTTGAATACTGAACCCGCACTGAATTATACATCTTGGAAAAACTTAATTGTTTTTCCAAACAATCCGGGCAAGACCAGCGAAATCAACCACACCCACTTTTGGGAGCAGCCATGACTCTATCACAGTCACGCCCCGTGATGCCAGCACATTTAATGTGCATTAGATTCTCGCACAACCAGCACCCAACAAATTGCATTTGTGCAGAATCAGTGATATGCCGAAGTGTACATGATTTCTTACAGCAAATCATATTGGCAAGTAGGGGAGATAATCAAAACAAAAATACAAACAGATTTAGATATTAAAAAAAATAAAAGATAAAAGACAAAGAGTTGATTAACTGTGATTGGGAGAAACAAAAATCACAAACAACCACACTCAGCTACTACAAAGATCAAAAGAATAAATAGTAGATGAAGAAACAGAAAATAGAGCGGAAGAGAGCTGCACTACAAACGAAATAAAATTCACAAGAAACAAAAACAAAACGCTAAGCTAAGCGTGAGCAAGCGACAGCGAACACACACACTAACGCGTTTAAAAAAAGAACAGAAAAGCAAATAAAAACAACGAAAGAATAGAAATACTAAAACGAAAATTGCAATTTAGATATACACCGACGCTCACAAAACTATTGTAAATAAAATAAAAAACACAATGTTTAGAAGCAAAAATCACGGCAGTATCAAAATAAAAATGCATCAATCACCAATACACAAATAATGTATAAATTTACAACAAATTAAAGAACAGAAATAAATAAAAGTACGGAGCGCAAACAAAAAACACGTCGTACTCTCACAAATTCAGAACTCTCTCTTGAAGAAGAAAAAAAGAAAAGGAAGAAGAATAGATAAAAGAAGAAGAAGAAAAAAAATATAAAGACGAAGAAAAAGAAAAAGAAGAGATATAAGATGACGAAGAAGAAGGAGAGAAAGAGGAGGAAGAAGAAGAACAGGGAGAGGAAGAGGAAAAAAAAGGAATATGAAGAAAAGGAAGAAGAAGAAAAGGAAGAAGAATAAAAGGAAGAAGAAGAAGATAAATGCGAAGAAGGAGAAGAGGAACCAGAAGAGGAAGCAGAAGAACAAACAGAAGAAAAAGAAGAAGAGGAAGAAAAAGACGATGAAGAATAATAATAAGAAGAAGAAGATTATGAAAAATAATAAGAGAAAGAAGAAAAAACGAAAAAAGAAAAGGAAGAAGAAGAGATAAAAGAAGAAGATGAAGAAAAAGAAGAAGCACACAAGTAAGGAAACTCTAGTCGGAGGTGCCCGACTAGGAAATACCCTGAACCCCGCCTATCGGCGGCTTTAAATGCACTTCAAAGTTTATATATAATTTTAAATTAAATTAAAAAATTAAAAAAAAAAAAAAAGATTAAGTAACTTGCATAAAACAAGTTTTGACGTCAGCTTAGAGAATCGAACCCGAGACTTTATGTCGCCGATCATCGCTTCTATCAACACAGCCGTTGCAATACATAAGAGTGAGATAGCGAATTCCTAAGTACAGTTATTGAGCTACTGAGCTGCTGGACTAAAAATTTGCTAAAAATTCATCCCCAATTTGTCTTTGTTGTTGTTGTTATGAATTCTTCGAATTTTCTAGAGCTTCTGCTGCTGTTGCCACGCGCGTGTGTACGTAAACGTTTGGTAATAACATAATGCATTTCATCTATTCATATGTATGTACATATGTATATTATATTGACTTTATTTAAGTTATATCAATGTTACTCTTATTTTATATATATGTAAATATATACAGTATGTACATGTGTACATACATATGTATGTATATTGCAAGCAACGCATACATACACACGCACACGCATACGCTCTGCTAACTGCGCAGTTTACTCAGCGACTGCGCTGCGGCAATATGTGCGTGTTATGGGAAACTAAATGCTTAATAACTTTTTTTGTAGATCGACTTTCTTAATCAAACTTGCGCAGCGTAATTATATCATTCATATGTGTGCATGTGCAAAAGCACAAGTCTCTAGTATTTGAAATAGGTGTTTTGAAAATTTGGGCTAAGGAGGCGTGGCATCCAAGATTTAACAAAAATCAAAATTGTATTATATCCCATTAAGCTAAATACAAGATTTGGAGTCTCTAACTATCAAGATATAGAAGATATAATTTTAAAACTGAAAATCGATTTCGTTTTTAATTGATAAAAAAAGAACGAGAAGAGTTATCGAATTTCTAAAACAAACTCGACCTGCGCGTGATATACACGAATCTATAAAAAAAAGTTCAAGTCTCTAGCTATTATAGGTTCTGAGATCCACGCGTTCAAACATACGGACAGACGGACAGACAGACAGACGGACAGGGCTCAATCGACTCGGCTTGTCGTCCTGATCAAGAATATATATACTTTATGGGGTCTGCCACGCCTCCTTCTGCCTGTAACATACATTTGGGCTGCAACAAAACCATTATACCCTGATTACCCATTTTTAATGGGTTCAGGGTATAAAAAGATGAACACGGCGAAGAGAAATAAGAAAAGAAATAAGATGAGGAAGGAGAAAAAGAAGAAAAGGAAGAGAAATGTGTAGAAGAGGGCGAAGAAGAAAAAGAGAAAGAAGAAACGAAAGATGAGGAAGAGAAAAAGAAGGTGAAGAAGTAGAAGAAGCAGAAAAAGAAGATGAAGAAAAAAAGGATGAGAAAGATGAAGAGAAGAAAGAACAAGAAGGAGAAATAAAGATAAAAAGAAAAGAAAGAACAAGAGATGAAAAAAGAAAAACAGAAAGAAGAAGAGAAAGAAGATGAGAAAGAAGAAGAAGAGGAATAAAAAGATGAAGAAGAGGAAGAGCAAAAATAGAAGGAGAAGAAGAAGAGGACAAAGAAGAAGATGAAGAAATGGAAGAAGAAGAAGAAACAAAATAAGAAGAAGTAGAAAAAGGAAAAAAGGAGATGGAGAAGAAGCAAAAGACATGAAAACCAAGAGAAACAGCAAGAGAAAGAGCAAGAAAAAAAAAAGAAAAGAAAGAAGAAGAGGAAGAAGGAGAAGCAGGAGAAGAAAACAAAGAAGAAGAGGAAGAAGAGAGAGAAGAAGAAGAAAAAATATATGAAGACGAAGAAAAAGAAGAAGAAAAGAAATAAGATCAGGAAGAAGAAGGAGAGGAAAATTAGGAAGAAGAAGAAGAGGGAGAGGAAGAGGAAAAGAAAGGGGAATATGAAGAAAAGGAAGAAGAAGAAGAAGAGGAAGAAGAAGAAGATAAATGCGAAGAAGGAGAAGAGGAACCAGAAGAGGAAGAAGAAGAACAAAAAGAAGAAAAAGAAAAAGAGGAAGAAAGAGACGATGAAGAATAATAATAATAATAAGATTATGAAAAAGAATAAGAGAAAGAAGAAAAAAGAAAAGGAAAAAGAAGAGATAAAAGAAGAAGGAGAAGAAAAAGAACAAGAAAAAGAAGATGAAGACGAAGACGAAGAAAAAAAGAAGAAGAGAAATAAGAAAAGAAATAAGATGAGGAAGGAGGAAGAAGAAAACGAAGAAGAGGAAAAGAAATGTGTAGAAGAGGGAGAAGAAGAAGAAGAGAAAAAAGAAACGAAAGATGAGGAAGAGAAAAAGAAGATGAAGAAGTAGAAGAAGCAGAAAAAGAAAAATAAGAAAAAGAGGAGGAGAAAGATGATGAGCAGAAAAAATAAGAATAAGAAAAAAAGAAGAAGAAAAAGAAGAGAGAGAGAAAGGACAAGAGATGAAAGAAGAAAAAGGGAAAGAATAAGAGAAAGAAGAAGAAGGAGAAAAGAAGATGCGGAAGATGTGGAAGAGAAAAAGCAGATGAAGAAGTAAAAGCAGCAGAAAAATAAGACGAAGAAGAAGAGGAGGAGAAAGATGAAGAGAAGAAGGAAGTAGAAGAAGAAAAAAAGATGAGAAAGTAAAGAAAGAACAAGAGATGAAAGCAGAAAAATAGAAGGAATAAAAGAAAGAAGAAGAGAAAGGAGAAGCGGAAGACAAAGAAGAAGAAGAAAAGAAGAAGAACAAAAGAACAAAAGGAAGATGAGGAAGAGAAAAAGAAGATGAAGAAGCAGAAAAAGAAGATGAAAGAAAAAAGGAGGAGAAAGATGAAGAGAAGAAAGAACAAGAAGAAGAAATGAGGATAAAAAGAAGAAGATGAGGAAGAAAAAAGAAGTTGAAGAAGTAGAAGAAGCAGAAAAATAAGACGAAGAAGAAGAGGAGGAGAAAGATGAAGAGAAGTAAGAACAAGAAGAAGAAAAAAAATATGCAGAAGGAGAAAAAGGGAAAAAAGAAGATGAAGAAGAAGAAGAAGCAAAAGAGATGAAAAACAAGAGAAAGAGCAAGAAAGAAGAAGAAGAGCAAGAAGACGAAGAAGACGAAAAAAAGGAATGGAGAAAGAGGAAGAACAAGAAGAGGAAGAAGAAGATGACGAAGGAGAAGATGAATTAAAGGAAAAAGAACAAGAAGAAAAAAAGATGAAGAAAAAGAAGAGCAAAAAGAAGATGAAGAAGAAGATATACGGGAAAAGTAAAAGGAAAAGGATGAAGAATCAGGAGAATAAGAGGAAAGAGATGAAGAAACGGAAGATGAATAGGAAGAGGAATAAGAAGCGAAGGAAGAAGAGGAAGAAGGAGAAGCAGAAAAAAAAGACGAAGAAGAAGAGAGAAAACAAGGTGAAGAAAATGAAGAAGACGAAGAAGAGGAAGAAAGGTGAAGAAAAGGAAGAAGAAGAAGAAGAAGAAAACTATGAAGAAGGAGAAAAGGGAAAAAAGAAGAAGAAACAAAAGAAATGAAAAAGAAGAGAAAGAGCAAGAAAGAAGAAGAGAAAGAAGACGAAGAAGAGAAATAAGAAGAAAAAGAAGATGAAGACGAAGAAAAAGAAGAAGAAGAGAAATAAGAAAAGAAATAAGATGAGGTAGGAGAAAAGGAGGAACAGGAGAAAGAAGAAAAAGAAGAAGAGGAAGTGGAATGTGTGGAAGAAGGAGAAGAAGAAGGAGAGAAATAAGAAACGAAAGATGAGGAAGAAGAAAAGAAGATGAAGTAGATGAAGCAGAAAAAGAAGATAAAGAAAAAAGGAGGGTAAAGATGAAGAGAAGAAGGAAGAAGAAGAAGAAAAAAAGATGAGAAAGAAGAGAAAGAGAAAGAACAAGAGATGAAAGCAGAAAAACAGAAAGAATAAAAGAAAGAAAGAGAGAAAGAAGAAGAAGAAGACAAAGAAGAAGAAGAAAAGAAGACGAAGAAATAAAGAAAAGGAAGATTAGGAAAAATAGAAAAAAAAGAAGATGAAGAAGTAGAAGAAACAGAAAAAGAAGATGAAGGAAAATAGGAGAAGAAAGATGAAGAGAAGAAAGAACAAGAAGGAGAAAAAAAGATTAAAAGAGGAGAAAGAAAAAGAACAAGAGATGAAAGAAGAAAAAAAAAGAATAAGAGAAAAAGAAAAAGAATAAGAAGGTGAAGAAGAGGAAGAACAAAAACAGAAGAAATAAGAAGAAGAAGAAGAGGACAAAGAAGAAGATGAAGAAAAGTAAGAAGAAAAAAAAAAATATGAAGAAGGAGAAGAGGAAAAAGAAGCGGAAGAGAAGGAAATAGATGCAAAAGAAAGTGAACAAGAGAAAGTTGAAGAAGAAGAAGAAGAAGAAGAGGACAAAGAAGAAGATGAAGAAGAAGAAAACGAGAAGGAAGAAGAACGAAAAGAAAGTGAGGAAAAAGAAGAGAAAGAAGAAGAAGAAGAAGAAGAAGAGGATGAGAAGAAAAAAGAAGAAGAAGAAGAGGATATAGGGGAGAAGGAAAAGGAAAAGGAAGAAGAATAAGAGGAAAAAGATGAAGAAATAGAAGAAGCAGAAAAAGAAGATGAAGGAAAAAAGGAGGAGAAAGATGAAGAGAAGAAGGAAGAAGAAGACAAAAGATGAGAAAGAAGAGAAAGAGAAAGAACAAGAGATGAAAGCAGAAAAATAGAAAGAATAAGAGAAAGAAGAAGAGAAAGAAGAAGAAGAAGATAAAGAAGTAGAAAAGAAGAAGAAGAAGAAAAGAAGAAGAAGAAAAGGAAGATGAGGAAGAGAAAAAGATGATGAAGAAGAAGCAGAAGCAGTAAAAGAAGATGAATTAAAAAGGGAGGTGAAAGATGAAGAGAAGAAAGAACAAGAAGAAGAAATGAAGATAAAAAGAAAAGATAGAACAAGAGATGAAAAAAGAAAAACAGGAAGAAGAAGAGAAAGAAGATGAGAACGAAGAAGAAGAGGAATAAAAAGATGAAGAAGAGAAAGAGCAAAAAGAGAAGGAAGAAGAAGAAGAAGAAGAGGACAAAGAAGAAGATGAAGAAATGGAAGAAGAAGATGAAGAAAAAATATGAAGAAGTGGAAAAAGAAAAAAAGGAGATGGAGAAGCAGCAAAACAGATGAAAAATAGGGAAACAGCAAGAGAAAGAGCAAGAAAAAAAGAAGAGAAAGAAGAAGAGGCAGAAGGAGAAGCAGAAGTAGCAGACGAAGAAGAAGAGGAAGAAGAGGAGAAATAAGAAGAGAAAGAAGATGAGGAAGAAGAAGAAGACGAAGAGGGGGAAAAAGAAGAAGAGGGAGAGAAAGAGGAAAAGGAAGCGGAATATGAAAAAAAGGAAGAAGAAGAAAAAGAGGAAGAAGAATATGATGATGAAGAATAAGAGAAAGAAGAAGAAAATAAGAAAAGGAAGAAGAATAGATAAAAGAAGAAGAAGACGAAAAAAAAGAAGAAGAAGAGAAATAAGAAAAGAAATAAGATGAGGAAGAAGAAGAAGAGGAAGAGGAGGAAGAAGAAGAAGAGGGAGAGGAAGAGGAAAAGGAAGAGGAATATGAAGAAAAGGAAGAAGAAGAAGAAGAGGAAGAAGAAAAAGCTAAATGCGAAGAAGGAGAAGAGGAACCAGAAGAGGAAGAAGAAGAACAAAAAGAAGAAAGAGAAGAAGAGGCAGAAAAAGACGATAAAAACTGATAATAATAAGAAGAAGATTATAAAAAAGAATATGAGAAAGAAGAAAAAGAGAAAAAGAAGATGAAGAAGTAGAAGAAGCAGAAAAAGAAAATGAAGGAAAAAAGGTGAAGAAAGATGAAGAGAAGAAAGAACAAGAAGAAGAAATGAAGATAAAATGAAGAGAAAGAACAAGATATGAAAAAAGAAAAAGAGAAAGAAGATGACAAAGAAGAAGAAAAAGAGGAGGAATAAAAAGATGAAGACGAGGAGGAACAAAAAGAGGAGAAATAAGAAGATGAAGAATAGGACAAAGAAGAATATGAAGAAGAAAAAGAAGAAGAAGAAGAGAAGAAATAAGGAGAAGTAGTGGACAAAGACGAAGATGAAGAAATGGAAGAAGAAGAAGAAGAAAAAAATAAAGGAAGAAGTAGAAAAAGGAAAAAAGGAGATGAAGAACAAGCAAAAGAGATGAAAAAGAAGAGAAAGAGCAAGAGAAAGAGCAAGAAAAAAAGAAGGTAAAGAAGAAGAGAAAGAAGAAGACGAAGAAGATGAAAAAGAAGAAGGGAGAAAGAGGAAGAACAAGACGAAGAAGAAGACGACGAAGGAGAAGATGAATTAAAGGTAGAAGAAGAAGAAGAAGAGAAAATAGAGGAAGAAAAAGAAGATGAAGACGAAGAAAAAAGAAGAGGACAAATAAGAAGAGGAAGAAGAAGTAGCAGAAAAAGAAGACGAAGAATAAAAGGAAGGATAAGAAGAAGAATAAAAAGAAGACGAAGACGAAGGCGAAGAAAAAGGAGAAATATAAGAAGAGGAAGAAGAAGGGGAGAAATGCGAAGAAGGAGAAGAGGAACTAGAAGAGTAAAAAGAAGAAAAAGAAGAAGTGGAAGAAAAAAAGACGAAGAAGAAAAACAAGAAGAATAATAATAAAAAGAAGATGATGAAGAAGAAAAAGAGAAAGAAGAAGAAAAAACGAAAAGGCAGAAGAAGAGATAAATGAAAAAAAAGAAAAAGACGATGCAGAAGGAGAAAATGGAAAAAAAGAAGATGAAGAAGAGGCAAACAAATGAAAAAAAGGAGAAGGAGCAAGAGAAAGAACAAGAAAGAAAAAGAAGATAAAGAAGAAGAGAAAGAAAAAGAGAAAAAAGAAGAAGACGAAAAAGAAGAGAAAAAAGAAGATGAAGAAGAAAAAAAGAAGAAGAAGTGAAATAGGATGAGGAAGAAGAAGAAGAAGAAGAGGAGTAAAAAGAAGAAGAGGAAGAAGAAGAAGAGAAATGCGAAGAAGGAGAAGAGGAACTAGAAGAGTAAGCAGAAGAACAAAAAGAAGAAAAAGAAGAAGTGGAAGAAAAAAAGACGAAGAAGAAAAATAAGAAGAATAATAATAAAAAGAAGTTGATGAAGAAGAAAATTAGGAAGAAGAAGAAAAAAAGAAAAAGAACTGATAAAAGAAGAAGAAAATAAATAAGATGAAGAGGAAGAAAAAAAAGATGAAGACGAAGAAAGGGAAGAGAAATAAGAAAAGAAATAAGATAAGGAAGAAGAAGAAGAGGAAGAGCAGGAAGAAGAACCAGAAGAAGAGGAAGAGAAAGAGAAGATAATGAAGAAGAAAAAGAGATTAAGAAGAAAAGAAGAAGAATAAGATGATAAGAAACGAAATAAAATGAGGAAGAAGAAAAGAGCAAGAGGAGGAAGAAGAAGAAGGAGAAGAAGAGGAAGAGCAAGATGAACAGGGAAAGGGAGAAGAAGAAGAAGAGGAAGAAAAAAAGACGAAGAAGAAAAATAAAAAGAATAATAATGAGAAAAAAAAGGTAGTGAAGAAGAAAAAGAGAAAAGGAAGAAGAAACGAAAAAGAAGAAGGAGAGATAAAAGAAGAAGAAAAAGAAGAGAAGACAAGAAGAAAAATAATGAAAAAAAGAAGACGAAGCCGAAGAAAAAGAAGAAGAAGAGAAATAAGAAAAGAAATAAGATGAGGAAGAAGAAGAAGAGGAAGAGGGAGAAGAAGAAGAAAAAAAAGATGAAGGAAAAAGGGAGGTGAAAGATGAAGAGAAGAAAGAACAAGAAAAAGAAATGAAGATAAAAAGAAAAGAAAGAACAAGAGATGAAAAAAGAAAAACAGGAAGAAGAAGAGAAAGAAGATGAGAAAGAAGTTGAGAAAGAAGATCAGAAAGAAGATGAGAAAGAAGAAGAAGAAGAGGAATAAAAAGATGAAGAAGAGGAAGAGCAAAAAGAGAAGGAAGAAAAAGAAGAAGAGGATAAAGAAGAAGATGAAGAAATGGAAGAAGAAAAAGAAGAAAAAAATATGAAGAAGTGGAAAAAGAAAAAAAGGAGATGGAGAAGCAGCAAATCAGATGAAAAAGAAGAGAAACAGCAAGAGAAAGAGCAAGAAAAAAAGAAGAGAAAGAACAAGAGAAAGAAGGAGAAGCAGAAGTAGAAGACGAAGAAGAAGAGGAAGAAGAAGAGAGAGAAGAAGAAGAAAAAAATGCAGACGAAGAAAAAAAGAAGAGGAGAAATAACAAGAGAAAGAAGATGAGAAAGAAGAAGAAGACGAAAAGGAGGACAAAGAAGAAGAGGGAGAGAAAGAGGAAAAGGAAGCGGAATATGAAGAAAAGGAAGAAGAAGAAAAAGAGGAAGAAGAAGATGATGATGAAGAATAAGAGAAAGAAGAAGAAAACAAGAAAAGGAAGAAGAATAGATAAAAGAAGAAGAAGAAGAAGAAAAAAGGAAGAGAAAGATGAAGAAGAGAAAGAAGATGAGGAAGAAGAAGAAGAAGACGACGAAGAGGAGGAAAAAGAAGAAGAGGGAGAGAAAGGGGAAAGGGAAGAGGAATATTAGGAAAAGGAAAAAGAAGAAGAAGAGGAAGAAGAATATGATAAAGACGAATTAGAAAGAAGAAGACAGAAAGAAAAGGAAGAAGAATAGATAAAGGAAGAAAGAGAAGAGGAAAAAAAATGATGAAGACGAAGAAAAAGAAGAGAAATAAGGAAAGAAATAAAATGAGGAAGGATAAAAAGAGGAACAGGAGGAAAAAGAAGAAGAGGAATGTGTAGAAGAGGGAGAAGAAGAAGAAGAGAAAGAAGAAACGAAAGATGAGGAAGAGAAAAAGAAGATGAAGAAGTAGAAGAAGCAGAAAAAGAAGATGAAGAAAAAAAGGATGAGAAAGATGAAGAGAAGAAGGAAGATGAAGAAGAAAAAAAGATGAGAAAGAAGACAAAGAGAAAGAACAAGAGATGAAAGCAGAAAAATAGAAAGAATAAGAGAAAAGAGAAAAGAAAGAAGAAGAAGTAGACAAAGAAGAAGAAGAAAACAAGAAGAAGAAAATTAGAAGAGTAAGATGAGAAAGAAAAAAAAAATATAAAGAAGTAGAAGAAGCAGAAAAAGAAGAATAACGAAAAAAGGAGGAGAAAGATGAAGAGAAGAAAGAACAAGAAGCAGAAATGAAGATAAAAAGAAAAGAAAGAACAAGAGATGAAAAAAGGAAAAGAAAGAAGAAGAGAAAGAAGAAAACGAAAAAGAGGAAGGGAGAAAGAGGAAGAACAAGAAGAAGACGAAGACGATGGAGAAGATGAAATAAAGGAAAAAGAAAAAGAAAAAGAAGATGAAGAAGAAGAGAAAAAAAGAAGAAGAAGATGATGATATAGGGGGCAAAGGAAAAGGAAAAAGAATAAGGAGAATAAGAGGAAAAAGATGAAGAAACGGAAGATGAAAAGGAAGAGGAATAAGAAGCGAAAGAAGAAGAGGAAGAAGAAGAAGCAGAAGAAAAAGACCAAGAAGAAATAAAAAAGAAGAGAGAGTAGAAGAAGAAGAAGAAAAAGAAGAAGAGGAGAAATAAGAAGAGAAAGAACATGAGGAATAAGAAGAGGAGGAAGAGGAAGAAGAGGAAGGGGAAGGAGAAAAGAAAGAGGCATATGAAGAAGAAAAATAAGAGAAAGAAGAAGAAGATAAATGAGAAGAAGGAGAAGAGGAACCAGAAGAGGAAGCTGAAGAACAAAAAGAAGCAAAAGAAGAAGAGGAAGAAAAAAGACGAAGAAGAAAAATAAGAAGAATAATAATAAGAAGTAAAAGATGTTGAAGAAGAAAAAGAGATAAAAGAAGAAGAAAAAGAAGAAGTAGAAGAAGGAAAAGAAGAAGAAAAGGATGGAAAAAAAGAAGATGAAGACGAAGAAAAAGAAAAAGAAAAGAAATAGAAGAAAAAGAGGAAGAGGAGGAAGAAGAAGAGGAAGAGCAAGAGAAAGAGGAAGAGGAATATGTAGAAGAGGGAGAAGAAGAAGAAGGGGAAGAAAAACAGACGAAGAAGAAAAATAAGAAGAATAATAATAAGAAGAAAAAGATAATGAAGAAGGAAAAGAGAAAAAGAAGAAGAAACGAAAAAGAAGAAGGAGAGATAAAAGAAGAAAAAAAAGAAGACGAACAAGCAGGAAAAGAAGAAAAAAGAAGGCGAAGACGAAGAAAAAGAAGAAGAAAAGAAATAAGAAAAGAAATAAGATGAGGAAGAAGAAGAAGAGGAAGAGGGAGAAGAAGAGGAAGAACAATAGAAGAAGGGAATGATGACGAACAGAAAATGAAGATGAAGAAGTAGAAGAATCAGAAAAAGAAGATGAAGAAAAAAAGGAGGAGAAAAGTGAAAAGAAGAAAGAAGAAGAAGAAGAAGAAAATATGAGAAAAGAGACACAGAGAAAGAACAAGAGATGAAAGAAGAAAAAGAGAAAGAATAAAAGAAAGAAGATGAGAAAGAAGAAGAGGGAGAGGAGGAAGAAGAAGAAGACGAGAACGAGAAGGAAGAAGAACGAAGAAAAAGAAGAGAAAGAAGAAGAGGAAGAAGAAGAAGAAGAGGAAGAAAAAAAAGAAGAAGAAGAAGAAGAAGAGAACGAGAAGGAAGAAGAACGAAAAGAAAGTAAAGAAAAAGAATAGAAAGAGCAAGAAAGAAGAAGAGAAACAAATAAGGAAACTCTAGTCGGAGGTGCCCGACTAGGAAATACCCTGAACTCCGCCTATCGGCGGCTTTAAATGCACTTCAAATTTTGTATATAATATTAAATTAAATTAAAGAATTAAAAAAAAAAAAAAATTAAGTAACTTGCATAAAAGAAGTTTTGACGCCAGTTTAGAGAATCGAACCCGAGACTTCATGTCGGCGATCATCGCTACTACCAACACAGTCGTTGCAGTACATAAGAGTGAGATAGCGATTCCTAAGTAAAGTTATTGAGCTACTGAGCTACTGCTACTGAGCTGCTGAACTTCTGCTGAAAATTCATCCCCAATTTGTCTTTGTTGTTGTTGTTATGAATTCTTCGCATTTTCTAGATGCTTCTGCTGCTGTTGCCACGCGCGTGTGTACGTAAACGTTTGGTAAACGTTCCGTTTAATAAAATAATGCATTTCATCTATTTATTTATTTATTTATTTATATAAAGAAATTGACAACATTCGTGAGTCAAATTATAAAATTACAAAATTAAAATATAAACTGAACAGGAAAAAGAAAAAGCCTAATACTAACAATATATAGCAATGATATCATCAACCCGATGGGGGTGTTTTATTTGCCGGACCGACGAGCTATGCCCCAAATCACAGCCAGATATGGTTAGTGATATCATTGAAACTAAGCAAGATAGAAGAAGTTAAAAAAAGGTTATAAAAATATAAAAAAAAAATAAAAATCTTAAAAAGTAAAATACGATAAGAGAAATCACTACACAAGTAAGGAGAATTGCATAGGTGCATTCTCACAACTGTGGTGTGTGTGTGATTTCTCTGAAATATGCTAAAAGAGAAAATTTTATTAAGGAAAGAGAGAGAGTTCAGAACTAAATACATGAAAATAAGTATTGTACTTAGTACATAGAACACGAAACGCACTGTACAAGGAATAGTTACAGTTACATATAGGTAAATAAAGAGGACAGAAGTGACGAGAAGCACGGGAAGGAACTAGGAAGTTGACTTGAAATAGAAGAGAAGGCGAATCAATACAACCGTTAATTAACTTATGTAGAAAAGTAATACTCAAGACTATTCTACGATTGATTAACGATGGAAGATTCAAAAGAAGAAGCCTACTATGATAAGACGGTAGACGAAGGTTACCATCCCAGTTTAGATTGCGCAAGGCAAAAAGAAGAAATTGCTTCTGAACCGATTCTACGGTCCTGATACAATTTCTGCTGTGGCGACCATATAATAGAACAATATTCTAAAATAGGACGTACCAGCGAGACAAAAAGAAGTTTAGTGACAAACGGATCATTAAACTCTTTAGACCATCGTTTAATAAAACCAAGTACACTTTTGGCTTCATTAACGATGGTTGGAATATGGGTATTGAATCTAAGTTTACAGTCAAAGAGCACACCGAGATCTTTGATTGTAGAAATACGTTGCAAGGACACATTGTTGATTGTGTAATCAGCAAAAAATGGAGTGGTACGACAGAAAGTCATTGTCATACACTTAGAACAATTTAGATGCAACTGATTAGCTTTACACCAATTTTGCTATTATGGATATTATCCTGTAGGCGTAGATGATCTATTGAGTTCTTGTATGAGAGACAGAGTTTTACATCATCTGCATACATGAGTATCCTAGAGTAAGAAATACAGCTGGGAAGGTCATTTATAAATAGGGAGAAAAGTAGAGGGCCCACGTGACTACCCTGAGGAACACCCGAAGAGACAAATATGACCTTCGAAGTAGATGTTCTCAACAGCAATCCACAACAGAAGTTTAGGAGAAAACCCCAATTGGTCAAACTTTTGAAGCAAAATGTCATGCCTTACTGAAATCAGTGTATATAACATCTGTTTGCATTTTCTTTAAAAATCTTTCATTGACTAGGGATAAAAATTCTAATAAGTTCGTAGAGGTTGATCGATTCTGAACAAAACCATGCTGTGATGGTGAAATAATGGATTTACAAAAGTGCTGTAAATTAGAAGTTATAATTTTTTCAAATAACTTCGGAATAGCAGAAAGCTTCGCAATCCCTCTGTAATTTGAAATATCAGATCTTCCTCCTTTTTTATACAGAGGAATAATAAATGATTCTTTCCAAATTGGAGGAAATACCGAGGTATCAAGAGACAAATTAAACAGTTTTAATAAAGGTGACCACAAAGAAGCATTACATTCTTTAATCACACAACTAGAAATACCATCCGCCCCCGGAGAGAACGACGATTTCAACGTACGCATAGCGGATAAAAGAGAGACAGGAGAAATATTAGAAACCATAATAGCATTTCCATTAATTTCAGAATTTAAAATTGGAAAAGAATTGGTTTCAGAAATGGCAGTTGAATAAGTGGATTGGAAGAACTTTGCAAATAGATCTGAGGTATCTTGATCATTGCACGTACTGTCACAACCTAGGAAAAACGAGGATGGAAACTCAGAAGATTTACGCTTCAAATTTATTCATATGTATATTATATTGACTTTATTTAAGTTATATCAATGTTACTCTTATTTTATATATATGTAAATATATACAGTATGTACATGTGTACATACATATGTATGTATATTGAAAGAAACGCATACATACACACGCACACGCATACGCTCTGCTAACTGCGCAGCTGACTTAGCGACTGCGCTGCTCCAATATGTGCGTGTTATGGGAAACTAAATGTTTAATAAATTTTTTTGTATATCGACTTTCTTAATCAAACTTGCGCAGCGTAATTATATCATTCATATGTGTATATGTCCAAAACACAAGTCTATAGGATTTGAAATAAGTGTTTTGAAAATTTGGGCGAAGGGGGCGTGGCATCCAAAATTTAACAAAACCTAAATTGTATAAAAGTCCCATTAAGCTAAATACAAGATTTGGAGGCTTTAACTATGAAGATATAGAAGATATAACTTTAAAACTGAAACATCGATGTTGTTTTTAATCGATAAAAAAAGAACGAGAAGAGTTATCGAATTTCTAAAACAAACTCGACTTGCGCGTGATATACACGAATCTATAAAAAAAAGTTCAAGTCTCCAGCTATTATAGGTTCTGAGATCCACGCGGTCAAATATACGGACAGACGGACAGACAGAAAGACGGCTTGTCGTCCTGATCACGAATTTATATACTTTATGGGGTCTGTCACGCCTCCTTCTGCCTGTTACATACATTTAAGCTGCATTTTTAATGGGCTTAGGGTATAAAAAGTTCTCTTCTTTTTATACCCTGAACCCATTAAAAATGGGTAATCAGGGTATAATGGTTTTGTTGCAGCCCAAATGTATGTAACAGGCAGAAGGAGGCGTGGCAGACCCCATAAAGTATATATATTCTTGATCAGGACGACAAGCCGAGTCGATTGAGCCCTGTCCGTCTGTCTGTCTGTCCGTCTGTCCGTCTGTCCGTCCGTCCGTCTGTCCGTATGTTTGAACGCGTGGATCTCAGAACCTATAATAGCTAGAGACTTGAGACTTTTTTTTATAGATTCGTGTATATCACGCGCAGGTCGAGTTTGTTTTAGAAATACGATAAGTCTTCTCGTTCTTTTTTAATCGATTAAAAACGAAATCGATTTTCAGTTTTAAAATTATATCTTCTACATCTTTATAGTAAGAGACTCCAAATCTTGTATTTAGCTTAATGGAACTTTTATACAATTTTGATTTTTGTTAAATTTTGGATGCCACGCCCCCTTCGCCCAAATTTTCAAAACACTTATTTCAAATACTAGAGACTTGTGCTTTTGCACATACACGCATATGAATGATATAATTACGCTGCGCAAGTTTGATTAAGAAAGTCGATCTACAAAAAAAGTTATTAAACATTTAATTTTCTATAACACGCACATATTGGCGCAGCGAAGTCGCTGAGTAAACTGCACAGTTAGCAGAGCGTATGCGTGTGCGTGTGTATGTATGCGTTGCTTGCAATATACATACACATGTATGTATGTACACATGTACAAACTGTATATATTTACATATACATATATAAAATAAGAGTAACATTGATATAACTTAAATAAAGTCAATATAATATACATATGTATGTACATATGTATGAATAGATGAAATGCATTATGTTATTAAACGAAACGTTTACCAAACATTTACGTACACACGCGCGTGGCAACAGCAGCAGAAGCTCTAGAAAATTCGAAGAATTCATAACAACAACAACAAAGACAAATTGGGGATGAATTTTAAGCAGAAGTTCAGCAGCTCAGTAGCTCAATAACTGTACTTAGGAATTCGCTATCTCACTCTTATGTATTGCAACGGCTGTGTTGATAGAAGCGATGATCGCCGATATAAAGTCTCGGCTTCGATTCTCTAAGCTGACGTCAAAACTTTTTTTATGCAAGTTACTTAATCTTTTCTTTTTTTTTTAATTTTTTAATTGAATTTAAAATAATTATATATAAATTTTGAAGTGCATTTAAAGCGTCCGATAGGCGGGGTTCAGGGTATTTCCTAGTCGGGCACCTCCGACTAGAGTTTCCTTACTTGTTATACACTGAACCCATTAAAAATGGGTAAGAAGATGAAAAAGAAAAAGAAGAAGACGAAAAAGTGGAATGGAGAAAGAGGAAGAAAAAGAAGAAGAAGAAGACGAAGGAGAAGATGAATTAAAGGAAGACGAAGAAGAAGAAAAAGAAAAAGAAGAAGAAGAGAAAAAAGAAGAAAGAGAAAAAGATGATATAGGGGAGGAAAGGAAATAAGGAGAATAAGAGAAAAAAGATGAAGAAACGGAAGATGGAAAGGAAAAGGAATAAGAAGCGAAACAAGAAGAGGAAGAAAAAGTAGCAGAAGAAGAAGAAGAAAAAGAAGACGTAGTAAAAGAAGAAGAAAAAGACAACGAAGACGAAGAAAAAGAAGATGAAGACGAAGAAAAAAAGAAGCGGAGAAATAAGAAGAGATAGGAGATGAGGAAGAAGAAAAAGAAAAAGAAGAAGAGGATATATGCGAAGAAGGAGAAAGGGAAGTAGAAGAGTAAGCAGAAGAGCAAAAAGAAGAAAAGAAGAAGAGGAAGAAAAAAGACGAAGTAGGAAAATAAGAAGAAGAAAAAGAGAAAAAAGAAGAAGAAACGAAAAAGAAGAAGAAGAGATAAAAGAAAAAGAAAAAAATATGAAGACGAAGAAAAAAAAGAGAAATAAGAAAAGAAATAAGATGAGCAAGAAGAAGAAGAGGAAGAGGGGGAAGAAGAAGATGAAGAAGAGGAAGAGCAAGAGGAAGAGGAAAATGAATATGTAGAAAAGGGAGAAGAAGAAGAAGAGAAAGAAGAAACGAAAGATAACGAAGAGAAAAAAAGAAGAAGAAGAAGTAGAAGAAGCAGAAAAAGAACGTGTAGAAAAAAAGGAGGAGAAACATAAGGAGAAGAAAGAAGAAGAAGAAGAAAAAAGGTGAAAAAGAATAGAAAGAGAAAAAACAAGAGATGAAAAAAAAAAGGGAAAGAATAAGAGAAAGAAGATGAGAAAGAAGACGAAGAAGAAAAGGAAGAGGAGGAAGAAGAAGAAGAGAAAGAAGAAGAGACAGAAAAAGAGAAAGAAGAGAGGAATAAGAAGATGAAGAAGAGGAAGAACAAAAAGAGAAGAAATAAGAAGAGGAAGAGGACAAAGAAGAAGATGAAGGAAAGCGAGAAGAAAAAGAAGAAGAAGAAGAAGAGAACGAGAGAGAAGAAGAAGAAGAAAATGAAGAGAACAAAGAAGAAGAAGAGGAGAAAGAAGAAGAAGATGATATAGGGTTTTCCCCTAGAAAAAGAAGAGGAAGAAGAAGAAAAAGAGGAAGAGAGGACATAAGAAGAAAAAGAAGAGGACAAAGAAGAAGATGAAGAAATGGAAGAAGAAAAAGAAGAAGAAGAGAACGGGAAGGAAGAAGAACGCAAAGAAAGTGAAGAATAAGAAGAGAAAGAAGAAGAGGAAGAAGAAGAAGAAGAGGAAGAGAAGAAATAAGAAGAAGAAGAAGAAGAGGGCAAAGAGGAAGATGAAGAAAAGGAAGAAAAAGAAGAAGAAACAAAATATGAAGAAGGAGAAAGAGAAAAAAAGAAGATGAAGAAGAAGCAAAAGATGAGAAAGAGCAAGAAAGAAGAAGAAGAGATAGAATAAGAGAAAAAAGAAGAGAACGAAGAAGAAGGGAAAAAGAGGTAGAAAAAGAAGAAGACGAAGAAAAAAAGAAGAGGAGAAATAAAAAGAGAAAGAAGTTGAGGAAGAAGTAGTAGAAGAAGAAGACGAAGAAGAAGAGGAAGAAGAAGAGAGAGAAGAAAAAGAAGACGCGGACGAAGAAAAAGAAGATGAAGACGAAGAAATAAAGAAGAGGAGAAATAAGAAAAGAAATAAGATGAGGAAGAAGAAGAGGAAGAAGAAGAAGAAGAGAAAAAAGAAACGAAAGATGAGGAAGAGAAAAAGAAGATGAAGAAGTAGAAAAAGCAGAAAAAGAAGATGAAGAAGAGGAGGAGGAGAAAGATAAAGAGAAGAAAGCAGAAGAAGAAGAAAAAAAGATGAGAAAGAGAAAGAACAAGATATGAAATGATAAGAGAAAGAAGAAGAGAAAAAGATGACTAAGAAGAAAAAGACAAAGAAGAAAAAGAAAAGAGGATGAGGAAGAGAAAGAGAAGATGAAGAAGCAGAAAAAGAAGATGAAGAAAAAGAGGAGGGGAAAGATGAAGAGAAGAAAAAAAGATGAGAAAGAGAAAGAATAAGAGATGAAAGAAGAAAAAGAGAAAGAAGAAGAGAAAGATAATAAAGAAGAAGAAAAAGAAGAATAGGAAAAAGTAGATGAAGAAGAGGAAGTACAAAAAGAGAGGAAATAAGAAGAAAAAGAAGAAGACAAAGAAGAAAAGGAAAGAGAAGAAAAGGAATATGAATAAGGAGAAGAAGAAGAAGCCAAAGAGAAGTAGAAAATGCAAAAGAACGTGAAAAAGAAGAAGAAGAAGAAGAGGACAAAGAAGATGAAGAAAAGGATGAAGAAGAAGAAGAAAAAAATATGAAGAAGGAGAAAAAGGAAAAAAAGAAGATGAAGAAGAAGAAGAAGCAAACAAGGTGAAAAAGGAGAGAAAGAGCAAGAGAAAGAACAAGAAAGAAGAAAAGAAAGGATAAAAAGACGAAGGACAAGATGAATTACAGGAAGAAGAAGAAGAAGAAGAAAAAGAAGATGAAGAAGAAGAAGAAAAATTAGATGAAGATGAAGAAGAAAATAGGATATAGGGGAAAATGAAAATTAAAAGGAAGATGAATAAGGAGAATAAGAGGAAAAAGATGAAGAAACGAAAGATGAAAAGGAAGAGGAATAAGAAGCTAAAGAAGAAGGGGAAGAAGGAGAAGGAGAAGCGGAAGAAGACAACGAAGAAGAAGAGGAAATAGAAGAGAGAGAAGAAGCAAAAGAAGACGAAGACGACGAAAAAAAAATGATGAAGACGAAGAAAAAAAAAGAAGAGGAGAAAGAAGATGAGGAAGAAGAAGAAGAAGAAGAGGAAGAGAAGGGAGAATAAGATGAAAGAAAAAAAATATGAATAAGGAGAAAAAGAAAAGAAAGGAGATGAAGAAGAAGCAAAAGAGATGAAAAAGAAGAGAAAGAGCATGAAAGAAGAAGAAGAGAAAGAGGAAGAGAAAGAGAAAGAAGAAGAAGACGAAGGAGAAGATAAATTAAAGGAAGAAGAAGAAGAAAGAAAAAAAGATTAAAAGGAAGGAAAAAAAAAGAGGAGAAATAAGAAGAGAAAGAAGATGAGGAAGAAGAACAAGAGGAAGAGGAGAAGGAAGAGGAAGACGAAGAGGAAGAGGAAAAGCAAGAGGAAGCGAAGGAGAAATATGTAGAAGAGGGAGAAGAAAAAGAAGACGAAAAACAAAAAGAAGCCGAAGGAGAAGAAGAGAGGGAAGAAAAGGAAGATGAGGAAGAGAACAAGAAGATGAAGAAGTAGAAGAAGCAGAAAAAGAAGATGAAGAATAAGAGGACGAGAAAGATAAAGAGAAGAAAGAAGAAGAAGGAGAAAAATAGATAAAAAGAAGAGAAAGAACAAGAGATGAAAGAAGAAGAAGAGGGTGAAGAAAAGAAAGAAGATGAGAAAGAAAAAGAAGACGATGAAGAAGAAGACAAAGAAGAAGAGGGAGAAAAAAGATGTGAAAGAGATATGAAAGAATAAGAGAAAAAAGAAGAGAAAGAAGAAGACGAAGAAAAACAAGACAAAGAAGAAGAAGCAAAGAAGAAAAAGAAGATGAGGAAGAGAAAAGGAAGATGAAGAAGTAGAAGAATCAGAAAAAGAAGGTGAAGAATAAGAGGAGGAGAAAGAGAAAGAGAATAAAGAAGAAGAAGGAGAAAAAGGGATAAAAAAAGAGAAAGAACAAGAGATGAAAGAAGAAAAAGAGAATGAAGAAAAGAAAGAAGAAGAGAAAGAAAAAGAGAAAGAGGAAGAGAAATAAGAATATGAAGAAGAGGAAGAACAGAAAGAGAAGAAATAATAAGAAGAAGAATATGACAAAGAAGAAGAAAAGGAAGAAGAAAAAGAATATAAAGAGGGAGAAGAAGAAGAAGAAGAAAGAAGAAGAAGAAGCAGAGGGCAAAGAAGAAGATGATGAAATAGTAATAAGAAGAAGATGATGAAGAAGAAAAAGAGAAAGAAGAAGAAAAAAGAAGAAGAAGAGATAAAAGAATAAGAAGAAAAAGAACATGATTACGAAGAAAAAAAAGGAGAAGAGAAATAAGAAAACAAATAAGAAAAGGAAGAAGAAGAAAAGAAGAGGGGGAAAAAGAAAAAGAAGAAGAGGAAGAGCAAGAGGAAGAGGAATATATAGAAGAGAGAGAAGCAGAAGGAGAGGAAGAACAAAAAGAAGACGTAAAATAAGAAGAGAAAGAGGAAACGAAAGATGAGGAAGAGAAAAAGAAGATGAAGAAGTAGACGAAGCAGAAAAAAGGAGCAGAAAGATGAAGAGATGAAAGAAGGAGAAGAAAAAGAATAAAAGATGAGAAAGAAGATAAAGAACAAAAATTGAAAGAAGAAAAAGAAAAAGAAGAAGAGAAAGAAGAAGAGAGAGAAGAAGAGAAAGAAGAAGCGAAAGAAAAAGAGGAATGGCAGATGAAGAAGACGAAGAACAAAAAGAGAAGAAATAAGAAGAAGAAAAAGAGGACAAAGATGAAGATGAAGAAAAGGAAAAAGAAGAAAAAGAATATGAAGAAGGAAACGAAAAAGAAGAAGAAGAAGAGAACGAGAAGAAAAGAAAACGAAAAGAAAGTAAAGAAAAAGAAGAGATAGTAGAAGACGAACAAGAAAAGAAAGAAGAAAAAGAAGAGGGTTTAATAACATAATGCATTTCATCTATTCATATGTATATTATATTGACTTTATTTAAGTTATATCAATGTTACTATTATTTTATATATATGTAAATATATACAGTATGTACATGTGTACATACATATGTATGTATATTGCAAGCAACGCATACATACACACGCACACGCATACGCTCTGCTAACTGCGCAGTTTACTCAGCGACTTCGCTGCGCCAATATGTGCGTGTTATGGGAAACTAAATGCTTAATAACTTTTTTTGTAGATCGACTTTCTTAATCAAACTTGCGCAGCGTAATTATATCATTCATATGTGTGTGTGTGCAAAAGCACAAGTCTCTAGTATTTGAAATAAGTGTTTTGAAAATTTGGGCGAAGGGGGCGTGGCATCCAAAATTTAACAAAAATCAAAATTGTATAAAAGTCCCATTAAGCTAAATACAAGATTTGGAGTCTTTAACTATCAAGATATAATTTTAAAACTGAAAAATCGATTTCGTTTTAATCGATAAAAAAAGAACGAGAAGAGTTATCGAATTTCTAAAACAAAATCGACCTGCGCGTGATATACACGAATCTATAAAAAATAAGTTCAAGTCTCTAGCTATTATAGGTTCTGAGATCCACGCGCTCAAACATACGGACAGACGGACAGACGGAAGACGGATAGGGCTCAATCGACTCGGCTTGTCGTCCTGATCAAGAATATATATACTTTATAGGATCTGCCACGCCTCCTTCTGCCTGTTACATACATTTGGGCTGCAACAAAACCATTATACCCTGATTACCCATTTTTAATGGGTTCAGGGTATAAAAAGATGAGAAAGAAGAGAAAGAGAAAGAACGAGAGATGAAAAAAGAAAAAGAGAAAGAATAAGAGAAAGAAGAAAAGAAGAAAAAAAAGAAAAAAGAGAAAGAAGAAGAGTAAGAAGTTGAAGAAGAATAAGAACAAAAAGAAAAGAAATAAGAAGAAGAAGAAGAGGACAAAGAAGAAGATAAAGAAGAAGATAAAGAAAAGGAAGAAGAAGAAAAAGAATATGTAGAAGGAGAAGAAGAAGAAGAAGCGAAAGAGAAGAAGAAAAAAACTATTAATAAGAAGAAACAGGAAAAAAGAAGGTGAAGAAGAAACAAATGAGATGAAAAAGAAGCGAAAGAGCAAGAGAAAGAGCAAGAAAGAAGAAGAAGAGAAAGAAGACGAAGAAGAAGAAGACGAAAAAAGGAAGGGAGAAAGAGGAAGAAGAAGAAGAAAAAGAATATGAAGACGAAGAAAAAGAAGAAGAAGAGAAATAAGAAAAGAAATAAGATGAGAAAGAAGAAGAAGAGGAGGATGAGGAAGAAAAAGAAGAGGAAGAGGAATATGTAGAAGAGGGAGAAGAAGAAGAAGGAAATGAAGAACACAAAGAAAAAGAAGAAAAAGAGGAAGCAGAAGAAAAGAAGAAGAGGAATATGAGGAAGAGAAAAAGAAGATGAAGAAGTAGAAGAAGCAGAAAAATGAGACGAAGAAGAAGAGGAGGAGAAAGATAAAGAGAAGAAAGAACAAGAAGAAGAAAAATTGAAAGAGAAAGAAGAAGCGATGAAAGAAGAAAAAGAGAAAGAAGAAGATGATGAGGAGAAAGATAAAGAGAAGAAAGAACAAGAAGAAGAAAAATAGATAAAAATAATTGAAAGAGAAAGAAGAAGCGATGAAAGAAGAAAAAGAGAAAGAAGAAGATGAAGAAGAGGAAGTACAAAAAGAGTAGAAATAAGAAGGGGACAAAGAAGATGAAGAAATGGAAGAAGAAGAGAACGAGAAGGAAGAAGAAGAAGAAGACGAAGAGAAGAAAGAAGAAGAAGTGGGCAAAGAAGAAGGTGAAGAAAAGGAAGAAAAAGAAGAAGAAAAAAAATATGAAGAAGGAGAATAAGGAAAAAAAGAAGATGAAGAAGAAGCAAAAGAGATGAAAAAGAAGAGAAAGAGCAAGAGAAAGAGCAAGAAAGAATAAGAAGAGAAAGAAGACGATAAGAAGGTAGGGAGAAAGAGGAAGAGCAAGAAGAAGATGAAGAAGAAGATGAATTAAAGGAAGAAGAAGAAAAAAAGAAGATGAAGAAGAAGAGAAAAAAGAAGATGAAGAAGGAAAAGGAAGAAGAGTAAGGAGAATAAGAGGAAAAATATGAAGAAACGGAAGATAAATAGAAAGACGAAGAAGAAGAGAAAGAAGAAGAGAGAGAACAAGAAGAAGAAAAAGAAGACGAAGGAGACAAAGAAGATGAAGAAAAGGAAGAGAAGAAATAAGAAGAAGAAGAAGAAGAGGACAAAGAAGAAGATGAAGAGGAAGAGGACAAAGAAGAAGATGAAGAGAAGGAAGAAGAAGAAAAAGAATATGAAGAAGGAGAAGAAGAAGAAGAAGCGAAAGAGAAGGAAGAAGATACAAAAGAAAGTGAAGATGAGAAAGTTAAAGAAGAAGAAGAAGAAGAGGAAGAGAAAGAGAAGAAATAAGAAGAAGAAGAGGACACGGCGAAGATGAAGAAATGAAAGCAGAAGAGGAAAAAATATGAAGAGTGTGGAAAAAGGTAAAAAGGAGATGAAGAAGAAGCAAAGGAGATGAAAAAAATACAAAGAGGAGGAGAGAGAAGAAGAAAAAGAAAATGAAGACGAAGACGAAGAAAAAGAAGAAGAAGAGAAATAAGTATAGAAATAAGATGGAGAAGAAGAGGAACAGGAGGAAGAAGAAAAAGAAGAAGAGGAAGAGAAAGACGGATATGTGGAAGAGGGAGAAGACGAAGAAGAGAAAGAAGAAACGAAAGATGAGGAAGAGAAAAAGAACATGAAGAAGTAGAAGAAGCAGAAAAAGAATAGAAAGAAGAAGAGGAGGAAGAAGAAGAAGAAGAGAAAGATTTAAAGAAAGACGAAGAAGAAGAAGAGAAAGAAGAAACGAAAGATGAGGAAGAGAAAAAGAAGATGAAGAAGCAGAAAAAGAAGATGAAGAAAAAACGGAGGAGAAAGATGAAGAAAAGAAAGACGAAGAATAAGAAAAAAGATGAGAAAGAAGAGAAAGAACACGAGATGAAAGCAGAAAAATAGTGTAGTGTGTTATATGCAAAATAAGCATACAATATGTAAAGTGGTTATATGCCCTAATTAAACGTTAGATTTTCAAGCGCATAAACATAGAGACACTTTGTCGCTTTGTTTACATAACATAACCACCGCCAAGTGCTGTAATATGATCAGCCGCTTATATGTGGAATGGCCTGCAGCGTGAGATCTGCAGCGTAAGCACTATGACGTTCTGACCATTCGGTCCCAAGCGCATGTCAATGTATATGCCTTCTGCATGTGCATATAATAAAAATACATATGACACGCTATATACTCCCGTTCTGCCGCTGCTTTGATCGACAGAACTATATACTCTCTTATGTACTTTAGGCTAAGTCAATTTTGAATAAAGAAAGACCGCTTCATTATGTATGAAGACGTCAAAGACACAAGTCTGGTTCTTTAATTATTACATGGCGACCGTGAACATATCCAACAAGGCAATATAAACAAAAAAATAAATAAAAAAAATTCAGCTGCACTGGAGGAGAAAAGGGACTTGAAAAATGAAAAAAAAAAAAAAACCAAAAGCAAATGAATATTCTGAGTGAGTAGAGTGTGAGATGACAAAGAGGAGTGCAGTGCAAAATAACATAAAGAAAAGAATAGCACACGTTAAGTGGCTATTGTATTCTAAACAAGCACCACCTCTATGGGCTGTAGCACAAAAGCTACAGCAAGAACTTGACTTTTTAAAGTCACAAATAGACAAAAAGCCACAATCTCAAACTCACTCAGAGATAAATATTCAAAAATATATCCCAACAACAAACGCTAATAAAAAATCTACTCCTCCAAAGCAAAAGCCACGGACCAAAGAAGAAAGGAAGTGTCCCCTAGACTGTCCTGGACCGCTGTATTCACCATATTATGAATACAGTTGCTGCCTGAAGAGAACTGGTGCGATGACCGGCACCGGTACCGCCTGAGCTCATAGGCCACGGACATCAGCAGCCGAGACTACAAGTGTGAAAGGCAGGCCGCCTTTTACGCCATCGATGGAGCATCAGCGTGCCAACCGGCGACGCCCAACTGATGCTGAATGCAGATAAATTATCAACAAAATATAATTTAAAATTGAAAACAAATTTTTTATTTTTAAAAATTTAAGCATATGAAACAAGTAAGGAAACTCTAGTCGGAGGTGCCCGACTAGGAAATACCCTGAACCCCGCCTATCGGCGGCTTTAAATGCACTTCAAAGTTTATATATAATTATTTTAAATTAAATTAAAAAATTAAAAAAAAGATTAAGTAACTTGCATAAAAAAGTTTTGACGTCAGCTTAGAGAATCGAACCCGAGACTTTATGTCGGCGATCATCGCTTCTATCAACACAGCCGTTGCAATACATAGCTGCTGAGCTGCTGAACTTTTGCTTAAAATTCATCCCCAATTTGTCTTTGTTGTTGTTGTTATGAATTCTTCGAATTTTCTAGATGCTTCTGCTGCTGTTGCCACGAGTGTGTGTACGTAAACGTTTGGTAAACGTTTCGTTTAATAACATAATGCATTTCATCTATTCATATGTATGTATGTACATACATATGTATATTATATTGACTTTATTTAAGTTATATCAATGTTACTCTTATTTTATATATATGTAAATACATACAGTATGTACATACATACATATGTATATATGTTACAAGGTACGAATACATACACACGCGCACGCATAAGCTCTGCTAACTGCGCAGTTTACTCAGCGACTTCGCTGCGCCAATATGTGCGTGTTATGGGAAACTAAATGCTTAATACATTTTTTTGTAGATCGACTTTCCTTATCAAACTTGCGCAGCGTAATTATATCATTCATATGCCTGTATGTGCAAAAGCACAAGTCTGTAGTATTTGAAATAAGTGTTTTGAAAATTTGGGCGAAGGGGACCTGGCATCCAAAATTTAACAAAAATCAAAATTGTATAAAGGCCATTAAGCTAAATACAAGATTTGGAGTCTCTAACTATAAAGATGTAGAAGATATAATTTTAAAACTGAAAATCGATTTCGTTTTTAATCGATAAAAAAAGAACGAGAAGAGTTATCGAATTTCTAAAACAAACTCGACCTGCGCGTGATATACACGAATCTATAAAAAACAAGTAAGGAAACTCTAGTCGGAGGTGCCCGACTAAGAAATACCCTGAACCCCGCCTATCGGCGGCTTTAAATGCACTTCAAACTTTGTATATAATTTTAAATTAAATTAAAAATGCACTTCAAACTTTGTATATAATTTTAAATTAAATTAAAAAATTAAAAAAAAAACAAAAAAGATTAAGTAACTTGCATAAAAAAAGTTTTGACGTCAGCTTAGAGAATCGAACCCGAGACTTTATGTCGGCGATCATCGTTTCTATCAACACAGCCGTTGCAATACATAAGAGTGAGATAGCGAATTCCTAAGTACAGTTATTGAGCTACTGAGCTGCTGCTACTGAGCTGCTGAACTTCTGCTTAAAATTCATCCCCAATTTGTCTTTGTTGTTGTTATGAATTCTTCGAATTTTCTAGAGCTTCTGCTGCTGTTGCCACGCGCGTGTGTACGTAAACGTTTGGTAAACGTTTCGTTTAATAACATAATGCATTTCATCTATTCATATGTATGTATGTACATACATATGTACATTATATTGACTTTATTTAAGTTATATCAATGTTACTCTTATTTTATATACATATATACATATATGTAAATATATACAGTATGTACATGTGTACATACATATGTATGTATATTGCAAGCAACGCATACATACACACGCACACGCATACGCTCTGCTAACTGCGCAGTTTACTCAGCGACTTCGCTGCGCCAATATGTGCGTGTTATGGAAAATTAAATGTTTAATAACTTTTTTTGTAGATCGACTTTCTTAATCAAACTTGCGCAAACTTGCAAAAGCACAAGTCTGTAGTATTTGAAATAAGTGGTTTGAAAATTTGGGCGAAGGGGGCGTGGCATCCAAAATTTAACAAAAATCAAAATTGTATAAAAGTTAAATAAATCAAAATTGTATAAGCTAAATACAAGATTTGGAGTCTCTAACTATAAAGATGTAGAAGATATAATTTTAAAACTGAAAATCGATTTCGTTTTTAATCGATAAAAAAAGAACGAGAAGAGTTATCGAATTTCTAAAACAAACTCGACCTGCGCGTGATATACACGAATCTATAAAAAAAAGTTCAAGTCTCTAGCTATTATAGGTTCTGAGATCCACGCGTTCAAACATACGGACAGACGGACAGACAGACAGACGGACAGGGCTCAATCGACTCGGCTTGTCGTCCTGATCAAGAATATATATACTTTATGGGGTCTGTCACGCCTCCTTCTGCCTGTTACATACATTTGGGCTGCAACAAAACCATTATACTTTGATTACCTATTTTAAATGGGTTCAGGGTATAAAAAGAAACAAAACAAAAAAAATTGTAATTAAGTATATATAAGGAATACAATATAAAACAAAACCCATTTGCCCTAATTAAACGTTAGAGTTTCAAGCGCATAAATATAGAGACACTTTATCGCTTTGTTTACATAACATAACCACCGCCAAGTGCTGTAATATGATCAGCCGCTTATATGTGGACTGGCCTGCAGCGTGAGATCTGCAGCGGAAGCACTATGACGTTCTGACCATTCGGTCCCAAGCGCATGTCAATGTATATGCCTTCTGCATGTGCATATAATAAAAATACATATGACACGCTATATACTCCCGTTCTGCCGCTGCTTTGAGGGACAGAACTATATACTCTCTTATGTACTTTAGGCTAAGTCAATATCAAATAAAGAAAGACCGATTCATTATATATGAAGACGTCAAAGACTCAAGTCTGGTTGTTTAATTATTGCATGGTGACCGTGACTCGTGACGTCGTCGACGTCAGTACAGCAACAGCAGCAGGCACCAGCAAACAAACAGCAACAACAGCAAAGCGCCGCTGAATGCCAGGAGTTCTTATCCGGGAAGGCAAAAGATTTTTGCAGACGGTTATCCAGAATAACATCAACACCAACTTGAACATTCGGATCTGTGCCTTCATCCGCTTCTTCGGCCGATGGATTTCAGCCTCCAATAGAAATTTCCGTTTCTGCATCGGTGAACATCTCGTCGCTGGCAAAACTGCACTGCACCGGAGCCACAATTGCCACGCGCTGTAAAGTAAAAAGAAGGAACAAAGCACCGCTGAATGCCAGGAGGGACGGAAAACGTATATTCTGAGTGAGTAGAGTTAGAGTGAAATGGCAAAAAGAGGTGGGGTGCAAAATAAAATAAAGAAAAGAATAGCATACATTAAGTGGCTATTATATACAAAACAAGCACCACCTCCATGAGCAGTGGCACAAAAACTGCAACTTGAACTTGACTTTTTAAAGTCATTAAAAAAGACAGAAACTCAAGCTCACTCAGTTATACCTACAATAAAAATAATTGATAATAACCGCCTAACTCCTCCTAAGCCACTACCACTTCCAAGCCAGGAAAAGAAGTGCCCAAAGGATTGCCCAGGACCACTGGAGAGTGTATACATGCTGGACAAAAATTGGTGCGACGACCGGCACCAGTACCGCCTGAGCCCATAGGCCCCGGATATCTGCAGCAGAGAGTACGAGTGTGAAAGGCAGGCCGCCTTTTACACCATCGATGGAGCATCATCAAAAATTAATTTTACATTTAAAATAAATTTAAAGAAAAATGTTAAAATTAATAACATATATATAAGAAACAAAATTATTGTAAGAAATATTATGAAATTGAGCGGAGCCTTATCTGCCCGATAGAAGTATAGCCTGTAAAGCTATACGAACCATTAGGTAGGGACATGTAAAAGGAATTTTTTTCCCCCCCAGAGAAAAATTAACTATAACTAAACTTAAGAAAAATATTGTAAGCGGAAGCGATAACTGCATTGCTCGCTAAAGTATGGCCCGTGAAGTCATACGACAAAATAGGTAGGAGATCATTGTTAAGCATTTAAAAGAAAAAAAAATGTATCCTTAATTTTTGTGTAAAGTGGACCTTTATTTATGTATATGTATCAAATTATTAAATCACGTTCCAACTACTAAATTTCGAGTTTGCCTTTAGTTCAGGATTTGTTTTCATTCTATGAACTGTTTGTCCCACACGACCCTTCTTCGAATTGTCCCACACGACCCTAGGACGACTCTTATTAACTTTGAATTCGTAATTTTTTTAAGTGAGTTTCTTGATTTCAAAATGGGAGGCCATGAGTCCAAGGTCAAAGATAGCACAGCAAACGTGATTAACGTCATAGAACTTGTGGATCCTACACCACACCTAGGCACCCAAACTCAGCTATTAATTGTACTAGTAGTACTCACAGCCTTAAATCTCATACTAAAAGCGTATCTGATATACAAAAGAACGCTCAGAAAGAGATACCTTAGTCGAGGCAATGAGCTAGATAAGGTTTAAAAAAAATATATATATATATATATATATATATATATATATATATATATATACATCTCATCGACTAATGGAATGGAACGAAATATCGTCCATTATTAAACTTGAACGTCTTGAGTTTGACAAATCGTTTAAGTGCCTAAATAAATGTGAACCGATTTCAAACACAACGAAAGTAAAACACGTTCAATGTATGATAAAATCATATAATAACATTCGTGAGATAGTATATACTAATTTAAATAGATTAACGCAATTGCACGTAACGCAAGTAAATGATGTGCTTAAAAGATTAAGAGAAAATCTTAGATATATATCGGAAAGACATAGCCTACAACTATTTATTCCGAATATAATTAACACACCAGCCAGATTTGATGAGTCGGTATTAATGGATATCGAACCACAATCAAATCTTGAACAAAAACATTCAGTGGATATAGGAAACGAAGTAATCATGACGTCAACAGTAGAAAAAGACCGTCAATATGTGAGACAAGTCTCAACTTCAATCCCCGAATTTGATGGTAATAAACTATCACTCCAGCGCTTTCTAACAGCGTTAAGAATCACTGATAGGAGCAAAGGAGATCAAGAAGATCTAGCCGTTGAAGTTATCAAATCAAAGATAACCGGCACAATCCTTTATAAGGTACAAAACGAAACAACAATCCAGGATATTATTAGGAAACTCAATGATAACGTTAAAGGAGAGTCCTCTGATGTTATCAAAGCAAAACTACTATATATAAAGCAAAAAGGTAATTATGTAATGGGTAAATATATCCATTGCAGCACAGAGATTACGGGAAGCGCCAACACTGTCTTTTATTACAGAGGTGGTAGTCGCGGTAACCAAAGAGGTTACAATAACCGCGGTTACAATAATTCAAACAGAGGTAATTACCAAAATAGAGGTAATGACCATTACAATCACAATAATAATAATAATAGAGGGAACAATAGAGGCCAAAACAGAGGAAACTCTAGAGGCCGTGGTAACTCGAACAGAGGCCATAATCCCCAAAACAATGCAAACATACGAACTGCAGAAAGTAGTTCGGGAAACGAATAAATGCCTTAAGATATTCAGAGTGTGCGATAGTATACAACATCAATCTTAGTTCAGGATTATTTATAAAACTAAAAAACTTAAGCACAAACAATTCTCTCACTTTTTTAGTAGACACTGGTGCAGACATTTCAATAATTTTATTATAATTAAAGAAAATGTCGATATTTTTGACAATGTTAACACTAACATATCAACTAAAATATCAGGAATCGGTGAGGGTTCAGTTTTTTCAAAAGGTTTAGCATTCGTAGAATTATCTACAGGAAAGTACATAATCCCACACAACTATCACTTAGTTGAACAAAACTTTCCAATCCCTAGCGATGGCATTATAGGTATAGACTTCATAAAAAAATTCAATTGCCTATTAGGTTGTACACATACTAGTGACACTCTAATAATTAGGCCAGATAATTTAAACCTACAAATAAAAATACCCATCACACATAGTTGTGATAACAATGCCATTTTACTTCCAGCCCGCACTGAAGTAGTCCGACAGATTAAATTAGAATCGACAGAACAAACTGTTCTAATTCCGAATCAAGAAATTGAGAAAGGAATATTTATTGGAAATACTATCGCCAGTAAAAAAAAAACTCTTGTCCGAGTCCTAAATACAACAAGTGTAACCAAAATAATACACATTAATAATATAAAAACCGAAAGGCTAAGTGACTATGACATATTCCAAGAAATTAGCAAAAACAGACACGAAGATATCATAAAAAAACTTACAAAAAACTTTCCACCACAATTCAAAACAAAACTTGAAGACTTATGCACCCAGTATACAGACATATTCGGACTTGAAACCGAATCAATAACAACAAATAATTTTTATAAGCAAGAACTAAGATTGAATGATAATAATCCAGTATACACCAAAAACTATAGAATTCCACACGCACACAAAGAAGAAATCAATAAACAAGTTGAAAAGCTCATTCTAGATAAAATAGTTGAACCATCCACCTAGAATATAATAATATTGCTGGTACCTAAGAAAGGTCTACCAGGTTCTGCTACAAAAAAATGGCGATTAGTAGTAGATTACCGCCAGATCAATAAAAAACTCCTATCGGATAAATTTCCACTTCCCAGAATCGATGACATTCTCGACCAGTTAGGTAGAGCCAAATACTTTTCATGTCTAGACTTAATGTCTGGATTCCATCAAATAGAATTAAAAGAAAGATCTAGAGAACTAACGTCCTTTTAAACGAGCAGTGGCTTATACCAGTTCACAAGACTACCATATGGTCTTAAAATAGCGCCAAATTCTTTTCAAAGAATGATGACAATAGCTTTTTCTGGACTCGAACCTTCGCAAGCATTTTTATATATAGATGACTTAATACCCATCGGTTGTTCGGACAACCACATGATTAAAAACTTAATAAACGTTTTTGAACTATGTAGAAAAAAAACCTTAAGCTACATCCAGAAAAATGTAAATTCTTCAGGCACCAAGTGACTTTTCTAGGTCACAAGTGTACTGATCAAGGCATACTGCCCGATGATAAAAAATATGACGTCATCAAAAAATATCCAGTCCCTACAGACGCGGATAGCCCTAGAAGATTCGTTGCGTTTTGCAACTACTATAGACGTTTCATCAAAAACTTCGCTGATTATTCACGGCACATAACACGATTATGTAAAAAGAATGTCAAATTTCAATGGTCCGATGAATGCCAAAATGCATTCGAGTATTTAAAAAAGGCTTTAAGTAAACCCACATTATTGAAATATGCAGATTTCGATAAAGAGTTTTGCAGAGTTTTGACCTAACACAGAACTATGGAGATAAACAACTCCCAGTTGCATATGCTTCACGCTCACTCACTAAAGGTGAAAGCAACAAATCAACTACAGAACAAGAGTTAGCAGTTATCCACTGGGCAATTACATATTTCAGACCATTCATATATGGAAACCATTTCACAGTAAAAACAGATCACAGACCATTAACCTATTTGTTTTCAATGACAAATCCAAATTCAAAACTAACTAGAATGAGACTAGAACTAGAAGAATACGATTTCACAGTGGAGTATCTCAAGGGAAAAGACAACTTCGTAGCAGACGCATTATCAAGGATTACAATATCCGATTTAAAAGACATACATAGAAAAGTCCTGAAAGTCACTACCAGTATAGACAGAAAAAATCCTGCGCAGGAAAAGATCAAGAAGATTTGCCAATGCAAACTCTTGACAACGCTTCTAAGCCCAACGTATATGAAGTCATTAGTAATGACGAAGTACGGAAAGTAGTGGCCTTGCTAATAAAAAATCAGATATGTTTTTTGAAACATGGAAGAAAAATAATAGCAAGAATTGATGTTAGCGATTTGTACACCAATGGAAATCTTGACTTAGGTCAGTTCTTCCAAAGGCTTGAGATGCAAGCCGGTATACTTAATATCAGCCAACTCAAAGTGGCACCGAGCGATAAGATCTTTGAATTAATTTCAATTGAATCTTTCAAAAATATGGGCAACAAAATATTGAATATTTTAAGAGTAGCGCTACTCAAGCCGGTGACCCTAATAGAAAATAAAAAAGATCAAGAAGCGATACTGTCTAAATTTCATGACGATCCAACTCAAGGAGGTCATAATGGCATTAGAAGAACGCTAGCTAAAATAAAACGACATTACTATTGGAAAAATATGACTCGTCATATCAAAGAGTACGTACGTAAATGTCAAAAATGCCATAAATCCAAAATAAAAACTCATATAAAGACCCCAATGATTATAACTGAAACACCAACTATAGCTTTTGACAGAGTGATAGTAGATACTATAGGTCCACTACCACGTCCAGAGAATGGTAATGAATATGCAGTTACGCTAATATATGATTTAACTAAGTATTTAACTAAGTATTCCAATTCCAAATAAAAGTGCAACAACCATTTCCAAAGCTATGTTTGAAAACTTTATTCTAAAGGACGGTCCAACGAAGACGTTCATTACGGACATGGGAACAGAATATAAGAATTCAGTAATAACTGACTTGTGCAAATATTTGAAGATAGACAACATAACGTCTACTGCACATCATCATCAAACCTTAGGTACAATAGAACGAAGTCATAGGAGATTCAATGAATATGTTCGTTCATATATATCTGCAGACAAAACCGATTGGGATGTTTGGATACAATATTTCACATACTGTTTCAACACAACACCCTCGGTAACACACGACTATTGTCCATACGAACTAGTATTTGGAAGATTACCAAGACAGTTCGTAGATTTTAATAAAACCACTAAAATAGACCCATTATATAATGTAGATGATTACGCTAAAGAAGTTAAGTTTAGATTAGAAATAGTTTATAAAAGAGCAAGAATAGCTCTAGACAATAGTAAAGCTAGAAATAAAAAGCAATACGATAATAAAATATCAGATGTAAGCATAGAAATAGGAAATAAAGTTCTATTACAAAATGACGCAGGACACAAGTTAGATCCTACATATATAGGACCATTTGAGGTAATAGCTATAGATAATAAAGATAATATTACAGTTACGGATGGCAAGAATAAGAAACAAAAAGTTCATAAGGATAGGCTAAAAGTTCAAAAATAAACTTCGAAATGAATTATTAACAAACACAATTTCTGTTACATATACATATTTCAATACCTTCATCCACAAAATAAATAAAAAAAAATATATACATATTTCATTATGTAAATTAAATATAACTCCAATAGTTATACAATATAATATTAAATAACTTCATATTAATATTACGTTATTTCTGTAAAAAGGGAGGTGAAGTGTGTTAAATGCAAAATAAGCATATGCCCACCATATTGTAGTGTATACAATATGTAAAGTGGTCATATGCCCTAATTAAACGTTAGAGTATCAAGCGCATAAACATAGAGACACTTTGTCGCTTTGTTTACATAACATAACCACCGCCAAGTGCTGTAATATGATCAGCCGCTTATATGTGGACTGGCCTACAGCGTGAGATCTGCAGCGTAAGCACTATGACGTACTGACCATTCGGTCCCAAGCGCATGTCAATGTATATGCCTTCTGCATGTGCATATAATAATATATACAAATACATATGACACGCTATATACTCCCGTTCTGCCGCTGCTTTGAGCGACAGAACTATATACTCTCTTATGTAATTT
>JAWNOX010000024.1:1977500-1998693 GCA_035045555.1 Drosophila fulvimacula | reverse complement strand
GATATAGATATAGATATAGATATAGATATAGATATAGATATAGATATAGATATAGATATAGATATAGATATAGATATAGATATAGATATAGATATAGATATAGATATAGATATAGATATAGATATAGATATAGATATAGATATAGATATAGATATAGATATAGATATAGATATAGATATAGATATAGATATAGATATAGATATAGATATAGATATAGATATAGATATAGATATAGATATAGATATAGATATAGATATAGATATAGATATAGATATAGATATAGATATAGATATAGATATAGATATAGATATAGATATAGATATAGATATAGATATAGATATAGATATAGATATAGATATAGATATAGATATAGATATAGATATAGATATAGATATAGATATAGATATAGATATAGATATAGATATAGATATAGATATAGATATAGATATAGATATAGATATAGATATAGATATAGATATAGATATAGATATAGATATAGATATAGATATAGATATAGATATAGATATAGATATAGATATAGATATAGATATAGATATAGATATAGATATAGATATAGATATAGATATAGATATAGATATAGATATAGATATAGATATAGATATAGATATAGATATAGATATAGATATAGATATAGATATAGATATAGATATAGATATAGATATAGATATAGATATAGATATAGATATAGATATAGATATAGATATAGATATAGATATAGATATAGATATAGATATAGATATAGATATAGATATAGATATAGATATAGATATAGATATAGATATAGATATAGATATAGATATAGATATAGATATAGATATAGATATAGATATAGATATAGATATAGATATAGATATAGATATAGATATAGATATAGATATAGATATAGATATAGATATAGATATAGATATAGATATAGATATAGATATAGATATAGATATAGATATAGATATAGATATAGATATAGATATAGATATAGATATAGATATAGATATAGATATAGATATAGATATAGATATAGATATAGATATAGATATAGATATAGATATAGATATAGATATAGATATAGATATAGATATAGATATAGATATAGATATAGATATAGATATAGATATAGATATAGATATAGATATAGATATAGATATAGATATAGATATAGATATAGATATAGATATAGATATAGATATAGATATAGATATAGATATAGATATAGATATAGATATAGATATAGATATAGATATAGATATAGATATAGATATAGATATAGATATAGATATAGATATAGATATAGATATAGATATAGATATAGATATAGATATAGATATAGATATAGATATAGATATAGATATAGATATAGATATAGATATAGATATAGATATAGATATAGATATAGATATAGATATAGATATAGATATAGATATAGATATAGATATAGATATAGATATAGATATAGATATAGATATAGATATAGATATAGATATAGATATAGATATAGATATAGATATAGATATAGATATAGATATAGATATAGATATAGATATAGATATAGATATAGATATAGATATAGATATAGATATAGATATAGATATAGATATAGATATAGATATAGATATAGATATAGATATAGATATAGATATAGATATAGATATAGATATTATATAATATATATAATTTTTACCTCGTCTATTTATGTGAATTGCTTCGGTTTTTGTTCAGTGTAGCTGCCAACCGGGCTGCTCACATAATTGCTATTGACGCACACCTGCACACATAGACGCATACACACACACACACACACACACACACAGACACACCTACGCTCAACACAATTATACTATCCGAAAATGGCTGTTTTGGGGTCCTCGAACAATTATGTGTTGCACTTAAACGATTTGTACGTGATGTAGATTGTGTCGTCAACTCCCACATGAGTACAAGGACAGCCGCCAACCACCCACTCGCTCCATTACCCACCCCCACCGCCACCCCCTCCCTCCATTCATACGCTGTAATCCTCGGCACGCTCGCGTGCTTCTGTATGTAAATTGTGCGTGCGTGAAATTTATTGCAGTTAATAATAATTGTCCATTTACAATTCGTATTGTCCGGGTTGCCGTGGCCACGCCCCCGGCGCTTACTGAGCCCACAGAGCCCTCAGCGCCCACTTGCGGTCAATTATAAACGACAATTTGCTTTTTGTCTTAGACAGGTTGGCAGTGCCCATGCAGTGGGTTGGGGGCGTAGCTCTTGCCCCTTTGGGAGCTTTTATTGCGCCTTAAATGCCGTCCATTAGTTGGAAGCTTTACTGTTTTATGAGCCACAGTTAAATTTATGCTTATGATGTGCTAATGTTTCTAATGTTCATTCTGTGCTTTGTTTGCTTAAGGGTCGAATAAAAGCATTGCTAAGCCAAAATAAAAGCCCAAATTCTGATTAGTTTGGTAATATATGGGGCAATTGAGGGCCGTAAATGCAAGTAATGAGACAGTCTTTGAAAATATAGAAAATACATATAATACTACATAATCAATTATTTAACAAACTTGAAACAAACAAAAAATAAATTTAAATTTTTACTGGTTGCCATAAAGCTAGATCGTTAAACCTATTTTTTAGCTGTTAACGCTAACGTGTGCCACCACTGTGAGCGGCATAAAGGGAAATTGTGCTCAGCAGTTACGCTCTGCACAGCCATGGCACAGGCGCAGTGCGCACACGCTCTCGCCAATGCGCTCGTTTTCGCTCTTCCTCCACTTGCCTCTCCCACACCTGTACACACACACGCACGCACACAGTCGCAGGCGGCATTGCGTTTCATTGAGCAAAACTGAAATCGGAAACAAAAAAAATTCATTCGTGCATATTACACGCAAATGTACTGTACGGATAAGTTGAGTAAAAAAAAAAAAAGACACACGCACACACACATGCAAGCAGCGCCAATGAGCTTTGGCTCTAGCTTTGATTTCCGCTTTCATCTATTTGACTTGCATGCACACATACACACACACACACACACACACACGCAAACAGCTGCAAAATTCCTAATAAAGTTGGCATTTGCCAAACAGAGACACAGACGTGCAGACAAACAACAACAGAGCAACAGCATAACCCAAGGGCCAGCTGCTCCTCCCTGCCGCACACCTGTACCGTTATTGTTGTTGCTCTTATTGAATGTTGAGCAAAAAGCAGCCAAATGCAACAACAGCAGCGCCAGCAGCGCCAGCAGCACAGCCGAGCCGAGTCGTAGCATACGTGTGCACTCCCCACCTGGGACACCTTACATTTGCATAAAATAAAAACTTGTGCGGGTGCTGCTGGGTATTTTTTGTGCTCCTCTTCTTCTGTCTGGTTTTATTGCAGCGCGTTTTTTAGTTGATTTGCGTTTGTTTTATTGCGCTTTGTCCAATTTTTGCTGCTGTTGTTCGTGGCAAGGCAAATAAATAAATCCACTCAAAATAAATGCAGCCGCAGCAATAGCAGCAGCAGCAACAACCACAGTTAGCAACTGTTGTTTTGTGTGACGTCACATTACTTCTTGTTGTTTTCATAGACTTCGACTTTGGTTCTGTTACATTTCACCGTTATTTATGCGACGCACTCACAAGCTTATCGTGTGTGTGGGAGCGAGAGGCACTGCTATTGCTGCTTTGTGATTGGCCGTTTCTGAGCCTTCGACTGCGGCTCGGCTCGCCTGCCTTTTGACTCTGCTGCATTTTTTATCTCAATTTATTTAAGATAAAGATTTTTTATTTGCTGACTGTTAAATTTAAATGTGTTTATTAAATTACACCAAATTGGTTTATTTAATTAAAGAATTGTTCGAATATATTTAATGATTAATATATTTAATGATTCACATAAAATTAAATTTAATTAAATTTAAAATGACTTGCATTAAAGGCAACTTTAAAAAAAAAAAACATTTCAGCAAAATGAATTTGTTAAAAATAAAAATAAATGCAAACATACATATACATATATAATATGTATGTATGTAATATAAATTCAACTGTTTATTCAGTTTGACTGATTATGCTCGGTTTTTCTTTTCATTTGTTAATAGTTTGGTGGCGTTGCCAGACTGTTTAATTAGTCTTGCATTTGCTTAATCCAATGCTGGAACAGAGCCTGGCCATAAAAAGGTGCATCAAAGCTTTTGCAAATGATGGGCATTAAGCTGTTCCATAACGGTAAATTTAAGCTGGAACATGAAAAAACCGAGCGGTAAAACTGAAGGTAAAAAGCGTTACCAGAGTGGGTTCAACAGAGAATGCGAGAGCAGAGGGCAGCAGCATTGCCAGGACGAAGGGGGGCCAGGTGCCTGTGTGCATTTTAATGAAATGGCAACTGATTTAAAGCGCTGCCCCAAAAACCAGTCAACTGTATGCGTGCCCCTGTACGTGTGTGTGTGTGTGTGTGTGTGGCAACAGGTCTGAGTTGCATTTTCATAGCATACTTTTCAGCGAAGCCAAAATGCGTTATGCATGAGCACTTGGAACTGCAGCCGACCAGCGCCTGACACAGTTAGGCATCAAATTATGACAGAAGGCAGACACACGGCCCCTCCTTCCCAACCACGCCTTCCCAACCTTCCACTATAAGGGCGCTGCAGCTACATTTAATGACTTTTGCCTCTCATTCGGCTCGAGCGCCTTCTCGCTTGCTCCTTAATTTGCGCCGCATTCAGTTCAAAGCGACGTCGAAATTTATGCAATTAATGTGCCGCAATGCATTTGCCATGCACTTTGACACTTGCAACATTTTCCTCACTTTTCCATTTTCATTCCTTTGCTTTTTTGCGTCTTTTTCGACTTCTGCCAAATAAAAGTGGCCAAATTAGCTTTGGCTCAAAGTGGAAGCCAAGCGGCGATGGCGGCTGACAGTGACAGCATTTGGGTTGGATTCGGGTCTACGTGAGTCCCGTTTTAATTAAGCGTGCCGAATGCCCCATCCGAAAAGTTTTGTAAGCCACCGCCCGGGCTTCCCCCCTCCCTCATTCGCCACATTCGTCCTGAAGTGCTGCACTTATAGAAGCCATATCTACTTCTCCTCCTCCCTTTCTCCCTCTCTCTCTCTCACTCTGTCTCTCTCTCCATTATATGGTTGCTGTCACTTGTTCGCCCTCAAAACGCATTTGCGGCTTTGTTTATTACTCTCACAACTCGCTGTTGTTGTTATTGTTATTGTTGTTGTCGTTTTTGCTGTTTGGGCCACAACGAACATGGCCAACAAGTTTTGTCATGTGCGGTTAGCCAGAAATGTCGTTGTTGGCAGTGCATTAAAGAATACCTGCGTGCCACCTACATAATTAAAACAACAAATATATATGTAGCGCTAGAGAGAGAAAGAGAGAGAGAGAGAGCTAGAGAGAGAGAGAATTACATACATTTGTCGTGCTTTATGGTTAATTTCGTGCTTTATTAGTTAATTTAATTCTAAATAATGTCATACATTAATCATATTTGATTGAATATTACTATATTAGATATTTTGGGTGTCGAAAGAAACCTCAAAAAATATCTAAAATATTAACCAGGTGACTGTAATAGTAGACAAATAATCAGATCACGAAGAAATAAATCCTATGTAGAAGGCAATGAGAGACGAAGAAATATGGAAAGAAAAGAGAGAGAGAGAGAGAGAGAGAGAGGGAAGAGAGAGACAGATAGACTTAAAGATTAAAAGCGAAGAGAGTAGGAAAGAGAAGGCAAAACAGCGAAAGAAGCAGGTAAAGAAATTAAGCAAAATATCTAGAGAGAGGGAGATAAAGAGAGAGAGAGAGAGAGAGAGAGAGAGGCAGCTAGACTTAAAGATTAAAAGCGAAGAGAGTGGGAAAGAGAAGGCAAAACAGCGAAAGAAGCAGGTAAAGAAATTAACCAAATAAATCGCTAGAGAAAACCAAAGCAATACACAATCGCAATACAAAAATCGAGTGAAAAAGAAGAAATGACAAGAATAAAGGAACAAATAAAAAATGAAAAAAATAAAAAAAAAATGCATACAAAATAAAGTAAAGACCAAAATTGGAGCCACATACACTTACCTAGCAAAATTTATAAAAATGAGAGCGAGAAAGGGAGAAAAACGAGAGTATGTACTAATAGGTGAATGCGGCTGAGCTCGTGATTTTAATGATCCCTTAATCATTAATGATAATAATAATAATAATGATCACATTTAATTAAATTTAATCTCTCTACAAATATCAATAATATATAATATTTTTGCTTACGAACAGGTTTAAAAACATAAATTATTTATCATATTTCTCCTAACTCATTTCAGTTAGCACCTGTGGGGGGGCTGTGGTGTGGGTGTACGGCCAAAACGACTTCGAGCAGATATTGTCGCGTCATAATTAATTAAATTAAAATGATGACACAGCAAATCGCATTTGTCGATTGTTAAAATTTCACCCGTCGCGTAATTATTGAGCATAATAGAAAATGTGTTTTACCCATTTCCTCAGTTTTCGCCCTGTAACAACATTTTCCGCCAGCTCTCGAATCTAATTGAAATTATGCAATTTGCGGTCATCCAATTGAGCAGCCAATGGACAATGCAACAACGACAACAACGACAAATGAGACAACAACAACAACTGGAAATCCTTTATGCGTGCATAAATAATTTTTAATTGATTTCCGATGATTTTGACAGCAGTTAATGAAATCAATGAGCGAGGAAGAGGCAGAGAGAGAGAGAGAGAGAAACCATGGAAAATAAATGTGCAAATATTCATATATGTATATATATATATTTATTATTTGAAATCAAATTATTATAAAATACTTTCACGGCAGCCGCTTGTTACGTCATCAGCATGGGAATAACAAAAAATAAATAAATTCAAAATTTATTTGGGAAAAGCATAAAAGTGAAACACACATAATGGTGCAAACAAACATATAAATACGTAAATATATATAAGTGTGTATATGTATAGATATAGATATGTGCTTGTATTTATCTTTATTTGCATGGAAGCAAACAGAATGAAACGAAACGAAACGAAACGGAACGGAACAGAGCAGAACACACACAACGCCTCACGACCCATAAAGATCCGCAAAGAATAACATTTCTGACAGCCAACAACACAAACAGCATAAAACAACGAAACGAGCTGGACAGAATGCCAACGGCCAAGATACCCAGTAAAAGGATGCGATGACAGCAGGCTTCCAGATGCTCAACAAATTTAGGCATTTTAAAAAATAAATATAAAAAGTAATTATTAAAACATATATAATAATAAGTAAATCAAAAATATGTTAATTAATAAATTGTATAACATATTCTTATGTAAAATATACAATTTGAAAAACGAGTCTTTCGATTACAGATATTTCTATTTTCATTTTGAAAAAAAAAAAAACAGAATTATTTTTTAAATATATATATTAACTATGAGTTAAATGGAATTTAATTTAATAATTACTATAATAATTTACTATACTATACTATATTACTACACAATTTATTGAAAGTACTAAAAAAAAAATTTTAATTATTGTAAAATATATATATAATATTATCTATTAATAATAAAAATAAAGATACTGTTAAAAATTAAAGTAAAATATTTATTTATACAACTAATAGAATAAATAATAAAAATTGCATACATATTGAATATAAATTAAATCTAACTTAATTTAATAATTACTACAAAAAGTATATTTACAAATTTAGTTTCATTTAGGGTCGATATATGGATGTAAAATGAGATTCCTTAAAACTAAATGAAACTAAATTTGTAAATAAATATTGAATTAATTCAATATATAAATATTAACTATGTTAGCTTCTCGTATTAGCTTACACTGAAATTATTTCATACTTGATCTCATTGGATTTCAAACCATCCGATTATTGTTAATTATTGTTATTACATTTGCTTATTGTTAGTATAATATAGAAAGCAAATAAAAATAAAATTTAAAAAAAAAAAATTATATATATATATATATGTGTATATATATATATATATGTATATATATATATATATATATATATATATATATATATATATATATATATATATATATATATATATATATATATATATATATATATATATATGAAAGTAGATAAAATAATGGATATTCCCAATTACTTTTCAAATATTTATTTTCCCGTATTAACTTCTCTAATAATAATTCATAATATTGAATTTTAATTTATTTATTTATTTATTTACAATTTAAATCGAAGCTGACATAGTGTGACATATTGACCCTTTGAGCATAATATTCCCCTGCATCAGCAGCTGCTCTACATAGCATAGGAACCACAGCATATTTAGAAAGTTTATGGCCATTCACACACACACACACAGAGAGACAGACACGAAACATGCATATATATGTTTGGAGCATATTTACTTAAAACTTTAAATAACATTAATTATGCGCTAAGCCTTTCAAAACTGACAAATTTTGACGTTGCACTGGATTAAGTCACATTTAACGAGACATTCGACAAGTAGCAAACGAATTTTTAATGAACTCTGGCCACACACACGCAAATACCCTCCAATATATGTGTGTGGGTGTGGCTGTGTGCTAGCAGATATTATGAAAATGTGGGACACACATGCCAGAAATATATTGACCTAGTCGTAAATTAATTAAAATATTTAGATTAGCTGATGAAGGTTACAATATTAATTAGTAAATAAATATTAGCTTCATATATATATTTTGTTTTATAGGTATAGAGAACATTGATTAATTACAAAATTAAATTAATTTTATTGATAAAAATATATTTATTTGGGTTACTTTTTCACAATTAATAAAATGTTTTGTGTTGCAATTGAAGTGGGCTTAAACAAAATTACATTAAAATTTAAATTAAATTTAAAGCTCTGTTGTAACTGGGCCTGATCTTAGTTTGGTCTTGCTGTCGTTTAGTACCAGCATACAGACAGTAAATGTAGACCAATATGTTTTAGCTATTCGTATTTCTATATCAATGTATAAAACGACACACATAGCTCTCCCAATCCATGCTTATATTTATATTATTCCCAATTTGTTTGACCTACATGTACGTTACGGTCTTCTACTATTTCTCTTCGTATTCCTTTGCTTCTAGTACTAGATGTGGCCTACTTTACTTAACTTAGTATTAGACCACAAAATTTATGTAAGGCATAATATATGAAGTTAGTCTAGTCTTAAATAGTTTCATTTCACTTTTTTAATGACTACTACTTTCATTAAATTTTCGAACTCAAGCCGTCTTCTTAATCAATAATATGTTAGGCTTAGTAATATTCTTAATAAATAATATTTTAGCTTAGTGTTCGCTTTAAATTTATTTAGTTATTCCATATAATATATATTCATAATTACTTTGTATATATTTTGGTTAATAATTTACTGATTGTACACAGGACAGATTGTAAATAAATCAGCTATATAAAAATAAATCAGTCATATCTCTAGCTCTAGTCGAGACTGCTCGACTAAGAGATACCCTGAACCCTTCGAATAGCCGATATTGGAAGCATGCTATGATTATTTTACATATATGTATATTGCAAGTAACACATACACACACATAAGCGGACGTAATATGAGCACGAGCTCTGCTAACTGAGCAGCGACTGCGATCGGGCTGCAATATGCCTATGATATGGGAAATTAAATGTTTAATAACTTGTTTTCTAGATAAACTTTCTTGATAAAATTTTCACAGTGTGATTATGGCGTTCATATGTGTCTATTTGCCAAAGCACAAGTCTCTAGTATTTGCTATACGGGTTTTGCAAATTGTAGGTGAAGGGGCGTGGCATCCAAAATCCAAAAACTACATAATGACCGCATTCACTACACCTATCTGCACAGTAAATTTAAAGTCTCTAGCTTTAATGGGTCACATAAATGAAGGCAAATTTATCGAAATTTATTGATAATTCGGAAACGGGCTGAGTTATCGAAAAAAAAAAACAACTTGTACTGCGTATGGCATTCACGAATATACATGCCAAATTTCGGACGGACGGACAGGGCTAGTTCGACTCAGCTCGTCGAGCTGATCAAGAATATATATATACTTTATGGGGTCTGCGCCGTCTCCTTCTGCCTGTTTTCACAAAAACATTATACCCTGATATCCCATTTTCAATGGGTTCAGGGTATAAAAAAAAATCATACAATATATACTATCCCTGATATAAAATATGTAATATTTTTCATAAAATAATTATCACTGTTATTCAGCATTCACTCTACAATGTTGATGAACTCAGCTACTCTTGCCCATACATACTTATCTGATTATAAAATTGGTCTGCCTGTCTCATTTTTCCCATTTTCAACTTTTTGAATACATCCACATAAACATTCCAGTAACTCTTTGTCAACTAGTTTCCTCCACTTCATCTATACCAAGCCATCTCCACATCTATAATTTACCTACTCCATTATGTTTGTTTTCCATTTCTACTGTTTATTTCTAATTAATTTACCTATTTCATCCAGTTACTCTCCCTATTGCTTTTCCGCTTGTTCTTTGTTTCACTCGAATTCCCATTCATTTCCTTGCTCCTATTCCTCTCATATCTTGATCCAACACCTCTGACCACAAACTCAACCACAACTTTAACGCTAATTGAATTTGCAAACTAAATTTAAACCCCAATCGCATGTCAATCCTCAATGTCATCAACATGCATAAGTACTGTTGTTTAAGAGTTGAGCTCGTGCTCAGCGGGTTCATTGCACAGCTTTCGCTTACTAATGGACCTTCGCAGCTTCAGGCGCGCCTTGACATTGCCGGGTCGGCACTTATCGTGTAAGTAAACACACTTCATATGCTGTGCTCAGCCTCATTAAGTCAGTCAAAAGTAGGAGCACTCATCACATGACACGAGCCAAACTAAACTACAACTGCCTGTAGCCTCCCTAGCCGCCTCAGCCACCCTAGTCAGCTCTTTGTATTGGTCTGTCAAATGTTTTTTTTCCTTCTATTTTGCCAGCGTCGCATGAAACTTGCGAAAAGTTTTTATGACTTGGCAGGGACTGGCGATGGGCGCGTGAAATTTGGAATTATATGTTTGCAACCATTTACATGTAGCTTACAAATAAATAGAAATTATATCCCAAACACTATGCAAGACAGGCAGCCAAGCTCTTGACGGTTATAAACTGATCTTTAACTATACATTGCGTGTAGATAAGGAAGCTAAAGCGAACCGGAGTTCGCGGATTTGCGGATTTGCGAGTAATCATCACCTCCATATTACCTAGCGATATAATTTACCTAGTATATAATTTAAAATATATTTAGTAGACCACTCACTCTAGTCATTTGATAGATTTAGCAACACTGCCCTAAGGAACTGCATTTAAATGTGGGCAGCACTAGAAACCTAAATATAAACACCTAAGACTGGAATTCAATATCCACGTTCTACATGAGGAACTTAGAAACTCAACCCCAGAGTACCATAATATACCACATCTATCTAGCATGCAATAGTAAATATAAATACTTAATATTATTATTTAATGTCATCACAATTATACAATACTTAATGTACTAGCAGTACATGAATCAAAATTTTACTGTCCAGTAGATATATCATTATTTATTATACACAAGATAATATATTCACAATATAGTTCATAAATACACATAGTCCAACACAGCACTTTACAACGCTTATATTACATTACACAACACTAATATGATCAATATATAGCTGCTATACAAATATTTATTATAATTGAAAAGCATTTGATTGGAAAAGTATTTGTTTTATACTTAAGCACAAGTTTCAATTGTGATTTTTCGTGTCACGATTTCTATAATCGCATCACGCATCCATACCTAGTCCAAGCACCAAGTATATTTCGCATATTAGTCGAGCGTATTGTGCGTACACAGGAACAGAAGAACTAGCGTATCTAATGAGCAATTCGAAAAGTTTGCATTTTCATGCTTGCTATTGCGTCTTGTTTGAGTTTTCATTTTTCCGCGCATTTCCCACAATTCGTGTTGTTGTCATCTCGAGCAGGCCCTCGTTCGTTTGCTAGACGCCCAAGTGACAGCTTGAGAGCTAAATTTTCCAACGCTGCGCTACTTGGGATCATCTCGGTCAGAGCTAATAGGCCGCCGCGAGTTAGATGCGAAAATAGTTTTCCATCCATGCCAGTGGGGCGCCCCTTCAGCCCCCTCGCTGGCGTCTTGAGTGCCCTGAGTGAGTGATTCACGTCAACCAAGGCATGATTCTATGAAGCTAAATGAGTTGTCGTTTTTATTTCTCTGAGTGGGTGTCAGCCAGGGGGCAGGCAATCCAGCCGGGTTGGGCGAGCAGGCGGCAACTCTTGCACGCTCTTGGCAATGCTTGAAATGTGCTTGTGGCACAGTAAAAACTCTAGAAGCAATTAAAGAGCTCTACGCGATTCTCTGCTGAAACTAAAGTTTAAGGGTTGTAAATTTCACATTTAATACCAGAGTTGAAGGAGAAATATGTGTAATATGTAGGAAGGGAGGAAATATTGAAATAATAAAAAAATATTATATATATTTATTTAAAGCGTATGCTTTATACAATTAAATTAGGCAATTATACAATTATTGAAAATTTTAGTATTATAAAATTCATAGCATATACAAGTTCTGCAATAAAATCAAATTAAATAATAAATACTTTTGTTACTTTCTTAATAAAATTTTCAGTCTCGTAATGGCATTCATATGAGTGCATTTGCCAAAGCACAAGTCTCTAGTGTTTGTTTTTAAAGAGGTAAAAGATATCATTTTAAAACTAAATTTCGATATTTGTTTTTAATCGATAAAAAAACGAGAAGAGTTATCGAATTTTTAAAACAAACTCGATCTGTGCGCGATATATGCACGATCCTATACAAAAATTCAAGTCTATTATAGGTTCTGAGATCGACGCGTTCAAACATACGGACAGACGGACGGACGGACAGCCAGACAGATGAACGGACGGATAAACAGACGGACAGGACGGCTTGTCGTCCTGATCAAGAATATATATACTTTATGGGGTCTGCCACGCCTCCTTCTGCCTGTTACATACATTTTCACAAAAACATTAAACCCTGATTTCCCATTTTCAAGGGATTCAGGGCATAAACTACACCAATAGATTCAAAATAAGCTAAACGAAAGTTTATATATTTATATCCTATATATATACATAATATATCATATATATAAATATATATCATATATATACACAGATCTTCTGTAGTTTTTACTGTACTTTTTCAGAGCTCACTATTAAAATTCGTAGGTCGAATTTAATTATGATCAAATATTTACGAGCTGCTTTCCCTTTTTGCTTCGACTCGAGCAGTCGAAAACATTTGTGCATAATCCGTAGCTGCAGCTATTTATTTACTTATTAAATATTTGTAATTTTTCCAACAGCTAAATTTATTTTCCGAAGGCGAAGGAGACGATGCAGTCGAGCAGCATCTGCAAAAGCACTTTAATGACACATTTTTTCGATGAAATAAGCAATAAGGAATCAACGCAAGGCGCTTAATTGAGATACCCTGCAAAAATATGAGTATGGAATGAGTAGGCCTAAGTTGTACAAACTGAATAATGACAATTGAGATCTCTTGGCATATATGAGAAATCAAAAAGAAAAGTACAGGGTATCCGTGTAGTTTTTGTTGTTGCGAATCCTCTTATAAAATTATGTTAATGAGTTTGCCTTGCAAATATTTGTAAGTCGAGCTTCTTGACTACCTAATTTCTATTTGACAGCTTTTCGATATATAGAAAATTATTTTAGCAAATAATCATTTATTAATTTAATCAAACTATCTATCAGTTATTAATTTACAGCGTATTTTCCAGTTTTAAAATTTAATTTTTACCAATGTTTTCTATAAGCACTGCAGCTCGTCCTTCACATTATATGCATAGGATAGACGTACTAAATAATCTTATTTTCTTTGATCAGTTTAGGCTCTAAGCAAATTTAAATAATAATTTTATTATTATTATTTAGTATTATTATATTATTATTGTTTATTTATTTTTCTTTTATTTTGCTGATCTTAAATATTAATTAAACATCATTTTAATAGTCGAGTATATTGGCTCCATATATTTTATTATCCAAAATGTACTCATTTTCTCTCTTTCGCTGTCTCAAAAAAATAATAGGGTAAGCTGCTAGTCGAGCATGGTATACTATATATATATATATATATACTGGGTATCCTCTAGTCTGTCAATGCGTTCATCGCATTCCTAACTTTGTATTTTTATGCATATTATTTTTAGAGCTCAACTCACGCTGCAGTAGCCAGCTCTGGGGGCAGCCCAAGGCAACGCCAAGTTGCCTTGCAATGGATTATGGCTAATTTCTCGGAATTATGTAGGGCGGCTAAATGGAGCGAAATGCTACGAAAGTGTCTAGGGTGCTGCAACATGGGGCAGCTACCTTTGGCGCCTGTTTCGTGACGCAGTCGCCTTCCTTCGCCTGTCAGCGGCAATTTCTTTTCTTTCTGCATTTTAATTGCCCTGACAGGGTAATTGCCCGACTTGCTGTTTCCTAGCCGGACTATACCCTTTCCAGCCAACTGTATCGATATGCCCAGTCCAAAAAGCACTGTCTTTCGGGGCGAGAACAGCTAATAATAAAACTCTCGCGACTGCCACTGACAAGTGGGGCAGCAATCCGAGTTGCCACAGTTCCAGTTTCCACAATGGCGGCTGTCATTTCGTTTATTGTTGTTGACTTTGTGCAGCCACTGAAAACCAAAAACCAAAAGGAAAAACACAAAAAAAAAAAAAACAAAAAAACAAAATAAAACAACGAAAATATGATATTTTAAGCGTCTCGTGTGCGCTGGAAGTCACGTTTGGGACATCAGGCACAGGCGGTGCCACATTCTGTGCCCAGCTCCGCAAAGTTCGGGGCACGCAGCAAATGATTTGGCCAAAAACTATTTATTGAAAATTATCGTGTAATGTGCAGTCAGCTAGCTTACGCTTCCCACTCCCTCTCACTCACCCACTCTGAATCGCTTTTGATATGGGTTCTCGCTTATCGCCTAAGCCAGTTTCAGTTGCTGCGAAAACAGTTGCGGCAAATGTCAACTGAATTCATAAAAGGAAAATGCTTTCAATTGGCTGTTGCAGCTATTGAAAAGTGCGTGAAAATTGTTCTCCTCCCCACCTCCTCTGGCAACTCTGTTCCTCCGAGGCCACCCACTATCGATTCTTGTCCTGGCTCAAACAGTTCTGTATTTCTGTGTCACATCTTTCGCTCATTCAAAATGAATTGCCGAATTGAAAATTCATTTCGCATCGCATTTTCCTGCTGTATTCGTTTCACAATATAAATTTCGTTCATTTTCCAATTAATGCGGAAGACAAAGGTGTGCAAATTCAATTCAATCGATTCATTTTTAAGCGATACTGAAATATAGGTTCAAAACTAATCTTATGCCAGAAAGATGCAGACAGCAATCGAAAAAAAATTATAACAAAAAAAATATTTTCCTCAATTTATTGGTATTTCGAATTGAAATTATTTTGGTATTTAGCATTAAAGTTAAAGTTTAAAAAATAAAAATAAGTCTTTGTTTTAAATAACATTTTTTTCTTATGTGTTAATTTTGATAATATCTTTCTTATATATAATTTCAGTTAAGTTCTATAATTTAGAATTTATTTTTTAATTTCCCAGAACACACAATCTATCAAAGTTCAATAATATCGCTGACCATACATAGCTGTGAACTGGGACAATATCCCCATAGGGTTGGTGATATTATTGAAATATTTTTTTGCTCTTAGGCTATAAACAAAACTACTTAATTTATCTTTAAGTTGACTATCGGTTAATCAACACCTTTTAATAAAATTGAAATTTAAAAGAAATAATTATGATCTTCAATCAATTTTTAAGCTAAATTTATATTAAATAAACTCACAGTTTTAAAGAAAGCCTTAAGTTTTTAATATATTTTAAAATATTTTTTAAATGCAGTAAAATTTTATTAATCATTTCGCAGATTGATTCAAATTTCATTGAGTTAAATTTATTTTAAAGTAAAAGCAAATTTGGTTCATTAACTTTAAATTCAGCTCTACATTTTTAGTAAGCTTATTTAAGTAATTTTGAAAATTGTAGTAAAATTTTATTAATTAAATTAAATTTGTTTTCAAGTAAAGCCAAATCTTTTGATTAACTTCATTTATAATACATCACCAGTTGTTATTTCTTCTTCCAGTTTTTTAGTAAGCCAAGTTAACATATAATTATAGCCAAGAATCGGAAACTATTCATTTAGAGCAGAAACGCCTATACAGGAATTGGAAAGCTGCTTCGCTGCTACCTGGAACTGCCCACAAATGAAGTTGTCGATGTCAACGTGCAATTGCTCAGTGCGTGCCGCATGCCGGACGACTATCATGACTCGGCGTGGCATGCGGCATGCGGCATGCAGCATTTAGTGGACTTGTTTGTTTTAATTGCTTCCTTTTGGCTAGCATGTTGTTGACAAATGTGAATTTAATTTATGCAGCTGCTTTCGCTTTGACTAAGAATGCCTCAGTGTAGGCCAACGTTGAAAGCGGCACGGCACTGGCCACGCCCACGTCGGTGTGTGTAGACCCACACCACCGCACGCTACCCCAGTCAGAATGAAGCCGCATCGCCTTGAAACTCAATATTTTGACAGCTTGTGAAATTCGAAGCTACAAATTTTTGCTTTATTACAAATTTTTTCGTTTGGCAGCGAAACTTTTTTGGTCGAGCGGAGTGAGGCGCGGCCAGGCGAACGCAGTGGGCGGGGTGGGTTGTCACACACACAGTGGGTCAAGTTGTCAACGCCACAGTTGCCACGTTCCTTCCAAGCCACCCAGTGGCAACCACCTAGTCGACAACTTGTCGCCACTTTATTAACTGTCAATCTGCGCTTGTTTTTAACTTCCACTTTCTTGGGGCTCGTTCATTGCTCTTTCTAAAGGTTAGAATCGGAGCATATAGCACAGAGGGGGTGGCATGTGACACGAAAAGGAAAGGGAAAGAGAAAGAGAATACGTGGTAGATCAAAGAAAAGGCACACATATTACATAAATAGTAATAAATAACGTAAATAGCAAAAAACCATTATAGAATCATTTAAGGAAAACTATGGATTAAATAAAAATATTTATTATATATATATATATTATGTACTCTTCTCTTAATACGGATAATATATAATTCGATCTAAAGGTAAATTTAGTTTTATTCTTGTAAAAAAAAAGAATTGGGTTCTGTATTATTTGTTGTATGTATATATAAATTTAAGATATAATATAATAAAAGATGCATATTAATATATATTTAAAAAATTATATTATTAATAATTAAATTATATTAATAAACAAAAAATTATAATTTGTCTGATTTTGAAACTTAATCGAATAAATACCACGAGATAAAAATAACTATAAGAGATTGTTAATAACGAAAATAAACACTGAGTTTACATATAAATAAATTCAAATGTAAATTACAATTTCATAACCGTCTTAAAGTGTCATCCCCTTGACCACCAGAGAACCTTAAGTTCAAAATAAATTTAAAATTGTAATTTTATGGCATAACCGAGAATTAGTTATGAATAAAACTAGAGTTAAGATATACATACTGGCATACTTGCTATATATGTATATATATATATATATTTTTTTTTATCAAGTCATAAAATATGCCATCTATTGAAATATATATCCAATTGGTAGCTGAGCAATTGAATAGAAAGATATTAAATCTAGTTGAATTTGACTTCATTCATTTAGAAGGAGTGTTCATATATATATATATATATATATATATATATATATATATATGTTAAACAAACAAATAGTTGAATATAACTAAAATACTTAAGATTGGAATAAATTCTGACATTTATTACATGAATCGCAATAAACAGACCTCTGTGGTCCGCTGTCAGAGAAGTAAAATTTAAGAATTTTAAGAATTTGAAGAATTTGACCAACAGCATTTAACAAAACTCTAAAATTTTGAGTTTTCCTGTTAACTGTCAATCAAATATGCGGCAGCATTCAATTCACAAATATTTAACAGCCAGTTAAACACATCATCAAATTAACACAGTTCGAATCTTTTTTAGAGTATTCAAGGTGCGACTTGCCGCAGCTGGCGAAAGTCTTTTGAGGCTTCTTTTAGTGTTTGGCAGCTACTTAAATTGTTTTGCCTGGTGCTGTTTAATTTTATATGACAAGGCACGCACCTAGCACCTGTCTCCTCCGGCTATGTGCTGTCGCTGGTAGCTGTCTCCTGTTGCGCCTCACAAAACACGTAATTTAATATAAAATGTCGTGTTTTTTGAAAAGAAGAACAGAAGCTGAACACGAGAGCATGTTCAATATTTTGGGCATATGGTCTATCGAAAATACCCTGTCTTAAATTGTGATTGTGATTGTGTTGTTGATGTGGCGCCATGCGGGCGTATCATTCGCGTGTGGCCTTCCTGCCATTAACCCAGTTGCTGCAACATCAAAGCAACAATTCTGATGATGCTCGAATACGTTGAGTGCGAACACGACGAGTGCGAGGCGGCGCACAGTGCGGAATTCCCACAAGAGCGGAGGCGCAGACGGGGAATCTGCAGCACGGCAATGGCCCTGCGCTAACAATGGACGTGCATATTGAAGTACATGACACAATTGCGGACAACAAAATAAAAGCTAACAAAATATAGAAAAACTAAATAAATACAAATAGATATATACACATATGTATATATATATATATATATAGAAACAATGCAATGCAATGGCAAATGAAAAAGTGTACAACTTGCGCTTCTCATATATGTATGTATGGAAAGAAACAAATTGCATACAAATACATTTTATCTGTTGTCAGTTTCTGTTTTGTTTTTGTGAACTGTTTTGTCAGCATTTCATGGCACAGCCTTGACATGACACGCAGAGCGCTTGCAACTGCTGCATGTTGCCACATACTCATAGCCCACTCGAACAGCGCATAAGGATAGCTCAGTTGGCAATGCTGTCAGAAAGAAATTCTTGATTTATTTTCAACGTCTTGCAAGCGAAGTGGTCTTAGCGTAAACGCAGATCGACATGTTATAGATATCTAAGATAAAGCAAAGAATAAATTCAGAAAAGGAATTACGACGGGATGCCTATGAATGGGAAAAGGATAACAAATATAAATATAATAATATAAACAAAATTAAATTTTATTTAATAAATAAATAAGTAATTGATAGATGTAAATAAATTACAAACTTTTTTCTATCACACTCCAAATTACCAATTATCTAAGATAAAGCAAAAAATAAATTGAGAAAAGGAATTATGATGCGATATCTATGAATGTCAAAAGGATAACAAATATAAATACAATAATATATAAAAATAAAAATTAATATAATAAATAAGTGATTGGGGTGATAAATGTAAATAAATTACCAACTTTTTCCTATCACAATTTTCCTATCCAAATTAATAATTAAGGCTCATTTTTATACCTTGGCCCAATTAAAAATGGGAATTCTGGGTGGTAATGGTTTTGCAGGCAGAAGGACGCATAGCAGATCGAAATGTTAAAGATATCTTAGATGAAGCAAAGAATAAATTGAGAAAAGGAATTATGAAGGGACGTCTATGGATGGTAAAAAGGGTATTAAATAAATAAGTAATTGTGTGATAAGTGTAAATAAATTACCAACTTTTTCCTAACACATTCTGAATTACCAATTTTTATGCCTTGCTTGAATTGAAAATGGTTATAATGGTTTTGTTAACTTCATATTACAGCTGGAAGATGGTATTGCAGAGCCCTTATATTATATGCATATATATTTCTATATATTATTTAGCTAAATACTTTATTGTGTTCATATAGCTTTTAGTTTTGCCATATTCTGAGTACAGACTACAAATTTGACCAATTTATGAATTATATATTAAATATAATACTATATAGTAATATTATTATTACAATAAGTGTAATATTATTATTGAATAATTGATATAACCAATATATGAAAGGTTTGCAATTTTATTTTCTGCATATGATTTATATATTTTATAAAATATATGTCAATAAGTCAATATATATATATATTCTATAAAATATATGTAAATTCAATATATATATATATTCTATAAAATATATGTAAATTCAATATATATATATATTCTATAAAATATATGTCAATTTAATATTTTATAGAATATATTTATCATCTGCCACAAATTTTGTTCAAATTCGAAAAATTACATAATAATAATAATACATAATAATTGTTATTGAATAAAAAAAAAGGTTTTGGTCGAGGCAAGCCTACGCATTTTTCCTGTAGATGACCACTCATAGATTTAAAGGTGTGCAGCATTGTGGATATTCGAAGGATCGCAATTGGCATTTGATAAGGTTTAAGCACTCAATTGAAAGTGGTAGAAGGCATGGTAATACTGGTAATGTTTCATATTTATTTATATATGTATATTTATGCAGTATATTGATTGTTCAGGATTGAGGATATCGCCAAGTTGAGCTTGTACTTTCTGAGTTATTTTTTAACTTTTACTTATTTGAGAGTTACCTGCACAAGTTTTCAAATCTTATTTCTCAGGCATAAAGAGCAACAAATAATTGTATTTTATGAGAGCTCTTGGTTAGCCTTATCAAATGCCACTTGAATAACAAGTTGTATACGCTCTTGGTAAGGATTTTGGCAAACAAACCGATGTCATTATGGGTTGCTTCAATTGCCGCAGATTATACTAAGCATAAGCTGGCAGCCTGCCCCACAGCAACTCCGCTGTGAGCAGAAGAATAAGATGAAGAGCAAAATCTCTTGGCCACGATTACAATGGGCCAATTGTACGGGCACATGTTGCCACTTAGAGACCCAGTCAGTGGCGCTTTGAGGCTGTCAACGCATAATTGGCGCAATTCAATGGACGAGCCGTGAAAAATGAGGCCAGCTTAAGGCTGACGAAGGCCAGTAGAGTGTGGCACGTATAAATAAATAAATGGGTCAGAGGGCAGGCGATTCAGCAAACGAGGCAGTCAATAAATAACAAATTTGATTTTGATGTGCACATTTGTTGTGGCTGTGGTTGGTCCTCGTTGAGTGTACCTTCGCCTGCCCACAAAATT